>KI919313.1:13134-80884 GCA_000473525.2 Anopheles melas | reverse complement strand
GGAGGAGACGGTCTCACGGATGACCTCGAGCGACGTCGTCCAACACCTTAACGGTGAGCGGTGAGCTGAGTGTGTGTGTGTGAGTGAGCGAGGACGAATCATGAATGTATAATGCATTATCATTATGATTGATCACTTTGCCATCTCTAATCGTTCAATTTGGCATTTTTGTCCAGCCAGACTGTGGTGTCCCCCATTCGTTTTTTTTTTTGTAGCTGCTGCTGTTTCGTCTGCCAGACCACATCACCTCAGCAAGTCATCGCACTTTTGTCGTCACAGGTTTTGGGACAGTCTCCGCGTTCGGGGTCCGCTCGGCGCAATTGAGCAGCCGGAATGGGGTGCGATGGTGTCGGAATAGCTTTTAAAAGAAGGTGTTTACATCGCGGAGATCCGGTCACAGCTAGCTAAAGCCGCAGCTAGCCACTGAAGCAAGAAAAGTACCGAAGAACTACTCCGCCCCTTAACCGTGAATCTAAATGTCATCATAACAGGCACGCATGGAATTATTAAGCGTCCGTTTTTTGTGGCTGCTGCTAGAAGATCGCTCGCACGTACCCTTTTCTGGGATTTTCCGCAAACCAGGGCCTTCTTCGGGCTGAATGATGAGGCGCGTGACAATCTGATTGTGCAGAAGTAGAACACGACGAGCTCTCCGGACTCTTCGTTCGACCGTTGTTTCGGCCTTTGATGGGCACTCCCCCCATCCCTCGCAACGACCTTGTTTCGTCTGAGAAGACGACAGGCGGGAAGTGGCATTTCGTGATAAATTATGATTTGATTTCAGATTACGCGATCGTAAGCGATTTCTAGGCTCAAGTTCTGCTATCCGCAAAACCTGAAGAAGGGATAGAAGGACGCAGCAGCGAACGCTAATGAGTTTATTCAGATGCGTCGCCGCGTCACAGTGTACGGCAGTGTCTCGTGATGGATTATTTCGATTGTGGCTCAATTATGCGGTGCTTCCTGCTACATCAGTTCAACAACATCTCGCGGGTGTCGTCTTCCTCATTCCACACATTCTCAAGGAAGATCAGATTGCGCAACACATCACAAGTGAAACGAATTAATTCAATTGAAACAGATAAGACATTCACAGACACGGAGCTATATCTCACCTCACGCATAACGCGTCACATTTTCCAAACGCCCAAAAGACACCAAGAGCACCCGCACCATTACGGCGAGGGGCCTTTTGTCTTAATCCAACGATTGATTGGTAATTCAGACTGCACCGGAGGGTCAATCCTAAGGCCACCCAGGAATGCCGTGCACGTGTAACCTGAGCCTGCAGCCGAAAAACGATTCATTAGCAGCAATTTGTATTCCCGAATCTATTACAAATCTCAAGATCGCGCACAAGATCACGACACACGATATGATGGATACGCAGGCTGGCTAATAAAAACTGAAAATGCCAGCTAAATTCCATCTCGGCGCATGGGCACAGACTGCAGCCGAGGGTGTTTTTGTAAAGCTCGAGCTGTAGCGACCCAGCGTTGCCCAATGTCTTAATTAAAATCTATCCGCTGCCCAGAAGCAGTGACCCGCGATCGGCCAACAACACAACAAGCCTAATCCCAAAAAAGACAAGACCCCGGGTGTACGGTGGCTATGGGGGCAGAAAAGCGCAGCATGACGTACGCGTACGCTTGGGAAAGGGCCGCACTCGCACACTGTCTGAGTGACGTCGCTTGGGAGGACGAGTAGGAGAGAAGGTTGTTGGTATCATAATCCCAAAATTAATTCTCCACGCCTTGCAGGTGAAGGACGTTGAAGGCTTTTCTCAGTAGCGGGGTGGGTTGGTTCGTTGGTGGGAAGCGTTTGCCACCTGTAGGGAATCAACATTTTCGGACATGTTTTAATCTAGTAGTTGAGATTGAATTCGTTCTTTTTGCTAGACGCAAGTTAGGCCACGCTTGTTGAAGGGTTAATGTGGCTGTATCGCTAATTTTGAAATCTAGTGTCAAAAAGCAATGCTGGTTCTGTAGTATTAAAACAAACCAATAAAAATGCAAATCAACTTTATAATCCGAAACTCGCTTTTCGTAATGTGTCTTTTAATTAAGAAATTTCTATAATATTTCCTCCGCTGTGAACTATGAGTCTGGGTGATAATGAATGATTTCCGTTGGTCGAAACGATCGAGTTGACGAGTGGTGTAGAAATCGAAAACGGGAGCAAAAACCAGCCTGATGTTCCTAATGTTGCTGAAATCAATTTAATCGGTATGTTTTGACCGGATGCAATGGATAAAATTTAAATTCACTGTCTTTTATCTCCACCAGCAAGAGGGATTGGAATGCAACCAGTTGGTTTGTTCGAAGGCAATATTTTTATTGTGATTCTGTTTCGTGGATAGGTTCCCACCGTTTCGATTTGGGATTGCAAAATCTTCAAACAAACTACCGAAACTTGGTTTAGTTAAAGAATGTCGCTGTATCCTTTCTTAAAACTATAATATTTTAAACACAAACGATGCCAAAGGTACCCAAATAAATTTCATTCTATTTAAAGTATCTGCAGGTGTGTGGTTTCACTAACGTAATATTAACTCACACAAAAGAAAGAAAGATCCAAAGCCAACCTATCGCGCAGACGAGCGATAAAGCATCGATTGTCCTTCGTATTTTTATCACGGTCCGAAAACAAGTTCCACTATGAAACTGGTTTCGCTTGTTCGATTTTGATGAATTCTCGCCAATAATATTAAAATATTCGCAAGCGGTGGTGATGTTTTTTGTTGTGTTGCTGTCCGTCTTTAATAGCATGTTTTGTGGTTTTAAATAAACTTCATTGATCTTAAGCTGTGCTGATAGAGTCGCAATTCCCCAACCGGGAACAAATTGTCGATAATCTCATTGAACTAACAAGCGTTGATGGATCACTTTATCATCAATATATAGTCTTTCACGTGCTCAAGCCACTTAAAACGGTTCTAGACCGCTGCTTCGAAGCAGGTCATTGATCTACTTTACGATCGGCCAATCTTCAATAAGGCTTAGTCACGTATGTTACGGATTTATGGCAACGCGAACAAGTTCGTGAGTTGCCAAAAAAACTTGCTGGCGGATTAGAATCGGTGACGAAAAGGAACACTTTCTGACCGGTTGACACAAATCTTCGTACACGGGTTGCTGAAGAACTCGATCTTTCTATCGTTCGACATCACTGGGAGCGAAGAAAAAACAGGAAACTGAAGAATGTTCGGCTAGATAAACGCATCAAACTGACAAACGCTTCTCTTTGAACGCGATGAGTCGTTACGAATTTCCAAAAACCAAATTGATCCATCCTTTTACTCATTGCTTCCTTTTTGATCTCTCTCTCTCTCTCTCGCTCTCTCTCTCTCTTTCTCTCTCTCTTTCTCTCTTTCTCTCTCTCTCTCTCTCTACCTCTCTCTCTGTGGGTAGTTTGCCTGATACCTGCTATTTTTTTGGAATGACAACCACCACCAGATTACCAACGGTGGGATATTTTTTTGTTGTGTTTATCTCACCGATTTCGCTATCGGCTAGAAAACACGCGAAAGCTGCCTTCCTTGTGCGGTGTTTTTGCCTATTATCATCTACCACCTTCCGCCCGGGCATGCTCATCACTTCGTTGACTCACCTGCGGCGGTGCGGTTTGGCAGAAAACGTCCCCAGCGAAATGGTCACCTGCCCCCGGGCCCGAAAGGTATTTCAAGGAAAGGTCGAACTGTGTCCCCGAACAAGGTTGCGGAGCTGCCTTCACCCCGTGTGTGTGCGCACACACCCTCCTGTCGGGTCCTTCGCTCACGCCGATGAGCCGATCACCGTTTGGCGGGAAATTTTTTGGTGTATTTTATCGGCAAGCGATTAGGACGACGTTGTTATGCAGTCATTGGGGTAGCCGGGTGAGCCACCGAATGTGTCGACGGGGGTTTGAAACGCTGACGTGCCGTGTGGTTGCAAAGTTTCCGATCCGCTTATCAACCGTGATGGCCTGAGAGGTAGCCGATGTCGATGGGCGAGCGAAAAGATGTGTTATGAATATTTACACCTTTTTTCGGGTAAAACATTAAATGCTTCAATGCATGATTTATTGGTCACAAAATGAGGCATGCACATAAACGAGCCGGTAAAAGGGCTTAGGTCAAACGGATGCCAAAGGAGTTATATTTGGAGGAAAGATTTACATTCCACTTGATGCATCTACGGGGGTTGATCTACGTGGAGCGAACGTTTCAATCCAGCCTGAAGGGCGGATTATTTAAAAGCTCAGCAGTTTCATTAGCAACAGATAAATTATATTTAGACGCAGCAATGCATGATTACCATAAATGAGACAAACATAAACAAATGCATCTTAAAAGGCAAACCGAACGGCAATGCTGTACCATCGCTCGTTCGTAAAATGAGTTCATCGTTGGTTTGCTGGAGGCCTTGTGGAAGAAATGAACGGAAAAATAAAAACAAGAAGTCACCTCTTCATGACTCGTAAAGCGTGGTACTTAAGATAATTAGTCGCTAATGAGACCACGTAAAGTGAAGGACCCGCTGCCCGCTGTCACTGCTGGCACGTATGACATCTTCTTTTGCTTTGCCGCTTCAATCTGCTGACGATGCGTCCAGGAAATGATATTCCAATTCCATAATGCAAACGGCACAAAGAACCTGATGAGAACATGGCTGGTAATGCCTACTCGCATGCACGCTTTTTACAACGGGTGACCCGGATCACTCATGCGACATCCGGTTCATTCGCCGTTAACAAGGAATGAATGTGTTTCCCTCTATTTGCGTGACTTTGGGTAACTGTTCTGTTGGATCAGAAGCGAGCTGTACGTCACTTGAGTCACTCGCACACAGGGTTCAACATCGTTCGCGCAATCGATCGAAATCATGACTAAACGGATGATAGAACTGACGCGCGACTAAGATGGCATGGGTGTGGGAACTCCTAGCCCGAGGTCGGGTGCATATGCGTTAGTGGCTTCGTTTCGTTAAAACTATACGTGTGGGCGTCCTGGTGCCAGTGTGTGGACCGGATACCAGTGACCTTCGCGGGGAAGCAACGGAACGATCGAAGCTGCATAAGGAAATTCGACTGAGTCATCGGTTGAGTCGATTAAAAAACGCTAATTTAAGCTGTAGATCAAGGATTGAGGGAAATCCGTCAGCGAACGGTTGGTCACCAGTGTCATTGAAAAAAGAGTCAATGATGCTAATTGATCGAGATCTAGGATGTGTCTGCGATGTCTGTGATTGCTTCTTCGATTATTTTGAAGTACACGTTCAAGTGCCCATAGACATTCAAAAGAATCCTAATACATCTGCACAAGGTTGTCGAATGTTACCAAAAGCATTTCAATATCCACTTCACGCTACAGTTTTGTACAAAGCTCTCAGGCAGTTCTAAGGTCAGGCATGCAGTTTTTGTTCCCGCGCGACCTAGAAGACCCATTGAACCGTTGTATTACGTTGCGAAAAACAGCTCAGTAGCCCGCAGTCTTTAATGTCCTCTTACAACAGATACACTTCCCATCGTCCACATCTGGCAACAAAACGCGTTGCGTTTTATGTCCCGCACTATTGGGAGCAGCCGAGGACTCCGGCGATGCAAATTACCCACAATCGCAAACCGCTAAAGTCCGCTAAATCGCTACGCTAATGACATTTGCAAATAGTGCCGCAGAACCGTATCGGCAAGTGTCGATTGGGTGTGTGTGTGTATGAGAGGTGGGCTATTTTAAGTACCCGTCCACTGGGCTGGCGGACCATCCAAATGTTTTGTTGTCGCGCAAAAGGTTACGGTGGCTGGCATACTGCGGCCCAAACCGAAATCGTGAGATTTGAGGCGCTCGATCGTTTTCTTCGAGCTACCCATCCGGTTGAATGTCAATGCAACTGGGCACGAGAATGGGCAATTAAAACGATATTTGCTCGTTTTGACCAAACGACCGAAGCTCCCCGCACCCGCAGTTGAGGTTTTGATGTGCGAATTCTACCCCAGCACACCGAAAAACGCAATCCGCTCAAGGATGTGCGACCGCGCGGAGCGCACAAGCATAAATCATGCGGTAACTCAGCATCTTCAGCTGCATCGCCGTGGCCGATCATGATTATCTTTTGGCGTACCGTTTCCACCTGCTGTCAGCGCGCCGTTGCGACAATCCCACCGGACCGAGGGCTGAAACTCCCAACAGCCCACGGCCGGTGCCATTTGGCCAAACGTGCAAATAACGTTGCTTCGCATGATGGTCGACCATAAAGCAAAAGGTGACATCCGCTCGACTGGGCAAATGAGCGTGCCGTTAGGGCCCCGTCCGTGTTGATGATCCGAGACAGCAGTTTAAGTAAGTAATTTTCGATAAATCAGTCAATCTGTTCGCCTCACCGGGTAAACTCGTTCACTGTTGTCGCGATTTGGGACGAGTGGCACGATTCCGAGGGTATGATTGAGTCGTGATTTTAATCAAAACTAAATCACTGTTTCTTCCCTCATGCTGTTTGTGTGCTGCTGAGGAAGCGTAGCTTTACAGTCCGTGACTTCTTCCTGAAGCACATGAGATTGAAATTTTGAACCTGATAGACAAGTCTAATTTTGGAACCCAATGATACATCCAGTGTGCGCAGTCTTCTAGAGTTTAAGCCAATCAACTCACACGTTGTGTCTTAATCGCGTCGTTCTCGCAGACATCATATTGCCTTGGTGGTGACATCTGGTGCCATTGCCTGACCTTTCTCCACTTTGTAGCGGAGTGCAAACTGCCGTCTGCTGCTGTTGCTGCTTCTTCCGCCAGCCTGTTTGTCATTTGTCAAGTGAACGCATCCGTCACCCGGACATTAATCCCTATAATCCACCTCGATATGGCTGGCTCTTCACGTGCGTGTATGGGCCCGCTAGTCGCACGGGCAGGTCCGATCGGTTCGGGCGGCTTTTTGCGCAATGGATGCGACGCTTCGATTGCGACACTTTACGTTCTGTCACTTTCTTGGGGCAGAAGATGGACCGCGCCGTGGTTCAAGCAGAACCGGGATGACAGTCCGCAAGAGGTGCTGTGTGTTGGGAAATTTAGTTGTGAAAGGAGAGCTGTTTGTGGAGGTTCTACGGGGCGAAATTGAGGGTATTAAGTATAACAAATGACCACTGGCAGGTCCAGTTTGACTGGTGCGGTGATGGTAGTTTGCTGGAAGGTAATGGTTTCGTAGAAGAGAAAGGAGTTTGAGTTGAGAAAGGTTATCTAATGAACACTATTAATTAGCTGTACTAAAAGGTTCAATCTGAGTCGAGAGCTTCAATTTAACTGATCTGATGGGACAGTGAACAGTGAACAGTAAAAGAACACTGTTGAACTTTTTGCTTTGATGATGGTTCACTTTTATGCTAATTAATGTTGGTGAGATTGGGAGATTATCGTGGGTGGATAAATGCTGCAAAACGGCTTGTCACAAATATTAGCTTAAAAGCCCCCGCCGGAATGTCTGTCAAGCAGCGAAGCGTCACCGAGGTAACCTTCTCGCGTCAATCGGATGTCATAAGATCGCAAAAAAGTGCTCCCGCCTAGCCTCCCCCAAAACACTAACGCATCCTTCCATTTCACCGCCCAATGCTCCAACGTCTCCAGCTAATTTCGACACCCGAACTCAGTAAATTCCTCCCATTTTGTAGCGTCCGGTGGGGCACTGATCGCAATGATCGCGTGCCCGGAGCACATGATTTCTTCACCCACTCATCAGAAATAGGTCGACCCGGGTGTGTATTTACAAATCACCGTGCCGTCACAAAACACAACACTTACACCCTGCCACGGTCGACGGATTGGAAGCAGCGGCAGCAGCTGCTGCAAGATGAGAAGGAAGGAAAAAAATCACACACACACACCACAAGACGCGCTATCTACCGAAGAGTTGGGGTGGCTGCAGAAAACAAAAGAAAAGAAACACACAGCCGAGGAGGATTGCTACTTGAAATTTGCATTTCATTATGAGCGGTGTAGTAATATCTCCGCCCTTCAAATTCACCAGCGGAACCGCGCCGCTGCCCTGCGGGGGCCACGCGGTGCCGGTGCGACGGCGAGATTGACTGCCTGCAGGGAGATTCCGAGCGTGTGCGCGTGCACCTTCGCCCTCGCACCGATCAAATGGCCCAATTCCGGAGCGTGCTGCCCGGAGGGGAAGAGGACCGAGTAGATCGGTACGTACACCGGGTTCTACGTCCCAATGATCGTTTCTGTTTGATCGCTGTTAATCTGTATGTTTTAAGCGCTAATCGTAAGCGGTTCCTTCATAACAGAAGAAAACGTTTGATAATCTTTTGGAAGTCACATTCCCGTGATTGTGGTTGGAACGACCAATTTGTCTGAATTCTCCAAAAAGACAACGCTGTTTTGTGGAAGCTCAGGCTCAGGGAATGGTGCTGGAAATCTGGACGCACCACAAAAAAAGTACACCCAGCGTACCCTTCACTTGTCACATGGTAGACATTCACTCGCCGAGGCGGTGTGCGAAGAGCCAGCCACAAACGTTTTAAACGGTACATGGCTCATCGACTTTACTGCTCCACATTTACAGTCCACTAATAATGGACCATTGTGTTGGCTGCGAGCTGCGAAATCGTCCAAACCGGTGGCAAGGGAAGTATAATTTTGCAGCCCGGCTTGACGAAACGCCTGCTCGTGAGGCGGGTTGTCTCTCGGGACAACAAAAATGTTTGACCACGTCTGTTGGGTGAGTTTTGCTTGCCAGCGTTGCATTCTTATCTGCCATTTGGGGTATTGGCGGGAGGGCTGCCGATCGTAGCCCCTTGCAAAAGAAGGAAACATTCGCAGTGAAACCCTCTTCCGTGGGTGATGATGCAAGAGGCAAACGAGTGCGATGGTGCGAGTGATTTGAATTAGATTTTCTAAAGAGCCAATTTTGCCTATTTTGCATGAAGGTTCGCAGTGAGTCGACGAATATTTGTTATTGTCGCGTGCCTTCGTTTGGGAACGTTTCAGTGGTGCCGCAGCAAAAGGAAGAGGACACATGACAAGCGTCAATGTGAGCGCCAACAATAGCTGGTATGCAGATGGAATGTTTTTGAAGCGATAATTCATCCACGGTCCAATTGAGGTCCATCGTTCTGGCTGGACGTCCCAATGAGACGATTATTCGATGATGGACGGATTGGCATTTGATGGTGTCACGTTCGTTATTCAATTTTGTGTGCGCTAAATGGAACAGTTTGTCGTCTTGAAGTCTGTGTGAAAGGGAGACAAGCCAGCGCTAATTGTGTACAAATTAAGATGGAGGTTTTGTGGCAAATTGTGTTCTCAAGATTAGCTTTAACATCATTGGTAGTAAAACATGTTGATTAGTATTTTACAAAAAAAAAAAGATAATTCACTTGAACCAATGGATGGTGATCCATGACTAATCCATTGGGGCATAGCTTTATTGACATCACTGCGTCTTTCCCCAAGGCAACACAAACAATGCCAACGCGCTTTCGGATGAAGTACGCTAATAGGCACGTGCTCTCTCTCCCCCTCAAGACATCGAAACATCGCAGAATAAACGCCAAACACACCTATTCGCCCGCAGCTAAGTGGTAAGGTGATTGAAGATGTGCTGACGTTCGGGAATGGAGGAAGTTTCACCAAAGGCGCACGAGGCCACCAACGTTGGGTCGGCACCGGTGGCATCACTAAGCCGCCGTCTAATGGGCTAATGTGCGTAACCAAGGTTAGGAAGCTTACGCGCGGGTCCCTCTGTAAGAAAGAAAAAAAAAACGCAGCGCAGACGCCGAGGACCGTTCCGTAACGTCCCGGTGTCTCCGTTCGGGGCCTTATAAAACAATTTTCGCTAATTCTGCAAGATCATATTTTTTGACGCTGCGGTTTTTTTATGTTTTGCGTGCCTGCCCCGTTATGGAAAGGTGGAGATTATGTTGCGCGACACAGGCGCCCGTGCCCGTTTTCTGTTCGGGTCCGTCGGTTAGGAATGATTTATTGGCGTGTGAAATAAGTCGCTGAAAGAAAGAAGTAGCTTTATTTGTATGGCGTTCGTGTGTGCGTGTGTGTGTGTTTTTTTTTCGCGGAAATCTTACGCATAATAAGAAACAACCACACAAAAAACTTACAGTTGGTTTATGATTCTGACGAAAAAAGAAACCTGACACCGCCACTAACGGGTCACTAATTAAATGGCACATTGACGGGTGCCATCGTCCACTCGAAACAATGGATGCAATCCGGAAGTGTTACTAAAAATTGTCTTCAGTCCAAAAACAAGAGCCTAAGGGGCAGACAGAGAAGAAAAAAAAACTGGCTATGGTGAAATTTTATGGCCCACTCATCCGGGGGGCCCAATTTGCATCGACGGGGTGATTTGCGTCTACCTGCACCCGTCAGGTGAAGATCAACTGCCCCCGGGGCGTGATGATGTCCTCAAGCCCAAGCTGTAAGCGCCGGGCGCAAACAAAACGGCCCCCGTGCCCGAGCATACAAACAAGCTTGCCAAAATAACAGTGCCCGGGCGCTCTCACAAAGAAGCAGGAAAAGGAAGTGCGGATTAATTCCGCGGAGGCTGTTTGGGTGTTTGAATAGCACCGGAGGGAGTAATTGACATTTCGCAGATTGTTCATTAAAGGCAGAGGTTTTCGGCAGACGCGCGGCGCTGTATCTGTGTAGCCGGTTGAAGTTGAACGAACGCAGGAGAATGGATGAGCCGTACGGCTTTGCGGGCATCGGCTTATTTGTGTCCACTGATGGTCAAGTTCAAGGGAAATGCACTCGGAGGGTGTTTTTTGCGAGCAGTAAGCCGAAGCTTAATCCCCTTTTAGTGATAAATTTTGGGGAGAAAGCTGGTGCTTCCTGTAGACTTTCGCTGCGAAAGGAAATTCGACAATATAAAGGCATTATATGTTATTGATTCGCTGCAGAAAGGTGTGAGCATGGCGCCAAAAAGTAATGTATTATAGAAAGCCCAGACAGAATACGATACAGGTTCAACTTTCTCAGCCTTGTCGACAAAAAACTCAAATTCCACGCTACCACGTATGGTACAACAAACATCTTTCCAGCCCCGACTCTGGAGTCTCATTTGTAGACGATCCGATTTTCATTGAGATTAGCCCAATCGTCGTAACATTTGCTCGCTTTATCGCTTGTAATCGCTGTCGATTTATTTTCCAAACCGATTCATTCCAAACCATTTCTGCCAAGGCTCAGCACCGTGCTTGACCTTACGTGGCCATGTTCTGGTGCTAGATTTAGAGCTGGAGTTTTGTTACGAAAAGCGCTCCGTAGGAATGTTTTTCATCGCACGAACGTAGACGCCCCAGCTGGAACAATGGAAAATTGACTGAATAATATTTCCCTCGCGATATTTACTCACACCCACGGCATCGGCTAGCGGGTTGCAAATTTCCCGGAACCAGTTCCAGTTGGGTAATTGCTGTTGCTGCTGCTGGGAGGGCTTAAATCAGATGGAAGTTCTAGTGTATTTGGTTGAGCAGCACGACATAGAGCCGGCTCGGAAAGGGCTTCCGGATGTACTTGTTAATTGACCGCTGTAGGTGCGTAGGCATAACCGCAAAACCTAATTATGAAATAAGAGAGAATAAATACAATTTAGGGCTAACATAATTCCCGCACTTTGAGCGCGGTGTGGAACCATTCCTAATGCGCTGTTTGATTGTCTGAACAAGATTGGTATCGTGCGGTGAATTTGGAGGGTACACACGGTACACCGAAATAAGTCGAAGAGGATGACACCAACTGAGCGTGAAAAATTGCAAATGAGAATGTTTTATGGGCAATCCCTCGTTCGTTCCATGGCGATATAGGTGGCTGAGGTTGACCGTGGAGAGGTTGTAGCAATTTAACATTTATAATTTCCTCACCATAGGAACGCAACGGGCACTGTTTTTTTGTTGTTGTTGATTGTGATCCACGCAAGCCCAAATTCTAACAAAATGCCACCGGGAACGTCGTCGTGCAGTTCCGGGATAGGGACAGGATTCTGAAGCTCTGCACAGGCCGGCCCATTCTTCATTCGGAGCCAGATGAGCTGCCCACAAAGAAGCTCCACAAAGAGGGATGGTTCCATTTCGGTACATCCGGGTGTGATGGAAATCAGTTCTCGCCCGCGAGGCTCATTGGCGCTAAGCAGAGACTTCCAGCTAACCAGCGCTTCCCGTGAAGATTTCTGAATTGCTGTGTTCATGGCCAGCGATCGTGATCTAAAGTGCCCTGGGGCGGATGAGGAGTGGATTTTGTGCGTTCTTTTATTATTGTCAGGTGCCATTTTCGTTTGCAATCTTGTTTTGAGCGTCCGTTGGTTGGATGATTTGGCTTTGTGGCACGTTGAAAGAAACGATCGGTATGGGACTTATTCATTCGTTATTTTTCCCACTCGCTTTCGGCTGCCGGAAGTGGAATTGCAAATGAAAGGGCGTGTGGCATAGGTTCGAAAATGGGGAGGAAATTTCGAACGCAATCTTTTGCAAAAACAAAGAACCGGGAAATCCATACAAAGAAGAACTGAACGCAAGAACAGCGACAGTGTATCCGGGAAACCCCTAGAATCTTCGCAGAATGCAGGAATAAACAGCGAAAACATGTTTGTGCTAAAAGCCTCCAAGGAGCGGACGCTGGGTTCCGGGTTGAATAAATTGGATGCAAAAATAATATTCCTAAGTGGTTCTGCTCATTTTGTCCGACACATTAAAGTGTTCCATTTAGGTTGGAAGTGATTAAAAGAGATTGAGAGGAGAAAAAAACTGGTAATGCTTATCAAGCATTAATTGATTGTGATCTGAAGAGCATATCGAAGCAAAACGATGCGAAGATGACTGCAAAAAAAAACCTGCTGCTAACAAGCGCTACCCGAGCCGAAGACAAATCGGCTGGAATGTGTTTACTCATCGCTCTCAAGTTGCAATGCTGGCAACAAACACCCCTGAGAAGAATGCTCACAACACAACGTCATAGACAATATGCATCGCGTTTCTGTAAAACATCGCTCAATTCTAAATATAGCTGCAAGCGTTCGACGCGGCCTAACGGAAATCGAAACTGCAAACAATTTTCTAGCGGGGGAAGTATCGTAGAAGAGCATCTTGGGGAGCACTGGCGGAAGTACTAGCGAGCAGGCTGGGGGCGTTATAATTAATTATTGGGAAGATGTTGTTGTTTTCTGTTAACCTTTGTAAAATGTGCGGTATACACAAAAGGTAAGACATTGTAGATTTCCGATCGGAAAGTAATTGGAAAAGTAATAATAAAACATTCAATAAACACATTCTAGATGGTTGTTGTTCGCGTAATGAGTATAGTAAACAATTTGCATGTTTATGCTATTTTTATGTACTTTTAATCCTGGTTATAGAGTAAGCAGTTACAGCTTCATGTCTAAGTAGTATCACAATAAAGCAATTGAAAGAATTACTACTGACTCTTTGGAATAAAAATACTATAAAAATATTATCGATCGATGACTGATTCCTGTGATTGCGAAATGATGCATCAAAACAAATAAAGTGCATTAACAAAACACGCGTTGTCGTTCATAAGGTACCATATCGTACGTTCTTTGTCTACGTGGTCGGTGTAAAAATGAGGCATTAAAAGACTATCTCAGCTACATTGCAAAAGGAATGAATCTTTCCTATATTACTATGCTTATATATGGTACGATCATTAAGCTAGCATGTTTCAAGCCAGATAAACACGAACCTAGGAAAGGAATTGCTCTTTCTTATCTTTATAATGCGCTTCGACCATCGAAGACACTCCGTCAAATGCAATTCTGAGAACGATAATGCAGATCGTACACAATGTCTCAAGTCATTTTCTTTCTAGGGCTTCCATTTGCAGACTTCTTACGCACTAACAGACTCCTCGCAAACGATTTCGTTGAGCGGCCAAAGTACTCATTACCCTGGGAAATAAAACTCAAACATTACCTGCTCATATGGAAGCGCAACGTCGTGCTTGTGCCTTCGACCCGTTCGTACAGGTTGGCTAACACGATTCGGACAAGTGTTTCGGTCAAACCGGCGAATAGACATCATCCAATAGCACTGTAGCAGGTACGGCATAGTCGCTTAGTCACCGTTTCAGTTACTGTTGGCATAATAAGACCGATCAATTTATGACCCTCTCTTAAGGCGCCCCAATGCCAGACGCTAGATTAAGCCGAAGAAAATCTCTTGGAGGTCTCCGCGCGGTTTTGAGGACACTCGATCGGTATGTGAACTGTATCCGGCTCGATAATCGTGATAATCACCTTCACCTACTGCTCGTCTGCCGGCCGGTATGTTGGCACCATGGCACAAACGATACCCCGGTTGGAATCAATTAAACAGTTCGCTTGTAGACCCAAGCAGTGCCACCCTCTGCGAAAAAGGCCACCTTGTAGCGCCTGCGCGCTACTCCCGGTTCTGGTAGCGATGGAATGAAAAATCACCACCGAAGGATGCTGTCAAGATCGAGGCAACGATGCTGCACAAGAAAACAAGAAGAAGAGGTCAATCGCTTACCGGGTCGGATGCCGGTGACATCGATCGCATGGTTTCGCAGCCACCGACTTGATACCGGTCGTAAGAATCGGAAATTGATTACCACTCTTGCATTCTCGTTTAAACGAGCGCAAGCGCATCAATCAAACTCATTGTCCGGAGCATCGGGAGCTTCGGGCCGCGTGAGGAGGTGCAGAGCGCTGCGCTTTTAATTGGTTTGTTGATTGGGTTGTCATTAAATCGAATGAACCGAGAAAAAATGGACAATGACAAGCGCGATAATGGCATTGTGTTAAGTGATCAATTTTTCTTCACCAATTCACACGTTGACATATGTTATTTGGTCACAGTCTGGTGTAGAGCGGGAATTCATTTTGGAATGCTCTTATTGTGCGACGCCCTAAGATCACACTCACTGAACGATATGCGACACATCAATAGTATTTGACTTTAAAATGAAACAAACTCCAAAAAATCAAACCCTTTGCTTTCGGAGGCTTTTGATCAAGCGTGCCGATCGTACGTGCTGCAGCGACAACAGCAGCAGGCAATGCGATGCGATGCCAGCTTGCGAACAATCGTCAGCGATGAGGTGAACAAGAAATTTGCATCTTTCGCTCGTTTGAGAGTGACCCCCGGTTCGTGTAACTCACGAGAAGCTGCGGCAGGTTCGTCGCCTGCCAGCGCTCGACAAGTCTTTTCTGGCGCTGTCGGTGAGTCTGAGAGTGAGCGCCCAGAGTGTTTGGGTACCGTCTCGCGAGAGTACTACGCGTGTTTTTATCCCGCGTGCGTACCAAACGGAAAGGGTGAGTTTTTAAGCAAAGATCGCGATGCTGATGACGATCGTAACTTCTAGGTCCGTGATCGAATCTGAGTGGCTGAGCACTCGGGCCTCGTTTGGCGGGCACTCACGCGCCAAATTCCACCCGGATTCATCTGCTTCCTCCCCGCGAGCCAAACCGTCCCGAGTGAGAGAAAGATCGCACAAATCGGAGGCGACCGGGCACCCCGGACGCTAAGGAAATCCCCGCCGCCGGCACACACGGGCACACGGGCTATATATAAAGTGTTGATCTTGGCGACCCGCACTCATAGTTTAGGTGGTCGTTCACCAAAATCGTTCGTTTTAGCGACTCGCCTGGTTTCGTCGAAGCCCGGGTCGAAGTGACAAGAAGCGTACCGTACCTGTAACCCGGACCACCCTTGCATGGACCGCAGCAGTGCACAGTGATTTTGGGAGTTTTTTTGTATGCGAAAAAATTTAAAAAAAGTACAGACGAATTGAATCGACCAAGAACAACACAAGTGGGAAAACAGAAAACGGCTCGTGTTCCGTGCCGAGAGTTTCGGAAAGTGAAACGAAAGCGAAAGTGTTGATACGTTCTGTGCGTTGCAGCTGAACGGCGGCGAACAGTAGTGTGCAGTGCAGTTTGGAGTTTCGTGACGAGATTCTCGGTCTAGTTGGAGCGCTGTGAGAATATTTCAAAGTAAGCATCAAGTTGTTGATTAAATGGTGAACATGCTATAGATTAAGGACAAGCTGGGATAATTCAACAGTGAAACAGTGAACATTTCATCAGTTGTGACATTATTGGACGAAACACGCTTAAAGTGGTTTTAAAGCGGAACGGTTTATGCTTCACTTACCGCTCGTTTTCGACATCCATTTTAAAAGTATCCAGAAATTTCGGTTACACGCAGCAGGACATCGGGAATCAATCGAAAAAAACTTAAACTGGCGTCAAGCGACGAACGTTTGCTATATCGTGTTTGTTGCGTCTGGAATTTGATAATAATTTGCAATTCTTTAGCAAGAAGTGAAATTTGATCAAGTGATACGATCCTTAGGCATGATGTTGGCACTCAGTAGTGAACCATGTAATGGGTGTGATTTGGGAACTGCATTGTGTATATTTTCGATAGCAAATAATAGCACTTATCGTATCAATCATGAATGTGAGCGATATTAATCGACGCTTTCAGTAGCTTTTGATGAGATTTTGGTGTATTCTGGTTGTGTTTAGATCAGTTTTGCATTTTTTCTTTCAATCGTTATACATGCATTTGAAATTTTGAGCAAGGTGTTGAAATTATTTTTTAATTCAATTTTTATTGATTTCTAAAATTACACACTTGAATTGGAATGTATTACGAGCTTGTGAATGCAGCTCTTTGTATGCCCAACACCGTTCAAACACTCCGACACCCTTTCAAGATTGCTCAACTCCTACACAATCACCTTCGATTGATCGCTAACGCAATCGAGATACATGACACATCCGTTTGTGTCCGCCAAAAGATCGGACTAATTTGTGTGTGTGTGTGTGTGTGTGTGTGTGTGTGTGTGCTCCATAATCTTTGCATGTACCGACGACCGGGACCAAAGTGTACGGTCCGCCCCGTTCTCCCTTCGTGCCGATAAAACGATCCCATCGGACCGTATCTGTAACACTCAGCCATCTCACCTTACCACGCGGCAGGGACAAATCGCGACAGCCCGCGGGCAAGCGTGTCAACGGATTGCGAGTTAATCCGAAATTGATTAAACACTTTCAATTATCGTTGACTTTGATCTCTTTCTTTCACCATCCCCTTGCTTGCTCCCGGGCTGCTTGTCGGTTGGGAATCGCAACCTTCTCGCAAAGTTTGTGAAAGTATCCATTTCCTTACGTGTGTCTCCGTTCGGGTTATGAGTAGCCTGGTAGCCTGGCTGCTTCCCATCCCGAACGAGTTCGAGTGCAGCAGCGGAGCGGGGGTTGGACACATAATATTAGAGTATCATTAATTACGCCACGACGAATATTATTTTGATTTTTTTCTTCTTTTGTTCGTCGCTTGCCTTTGGTCAAAAAATTCAAGTCTCCGAGCTTGCTGCGGCTTAAAATGCCACAGAGCAAACGGACGAAGGAATACGGTAAGAAGGCGAAAAAGACATGCGCCCCGAGGGCATGGTCAGGGTCTGTAATCGTGTCGGGATCGTTTTAGATCGAGTTGATGTTGTTATCCTCCTTCAAAGCGCTCGGCGCGGGTTTTTGTGCCGCCCGGTCGTGTTAGCATTAAATAATGCAACTGTAATTGACACTTTATTCCTGTTTCCCCTCGGGCGGGTGGCGGTATCACACCACGAACGGGTGGCCAAAGTTCGAACCGTGTTTTTAACGACCATCATTAGATGGCTATTAGTTTTCTAATATCCAGCTCCAGTTCACTTGATTCGACGTATTCGAGTAGGATGGTTGAAACAGGGTCGCGAAGAAATTGGAACCGCCTGTTGTGTAAATGGTTCAATGGTATCGGGTGAGAGTATTATTTAATTGTTCTTGGTTAAATTTTGGACGCTGCTTTGGCTAGAAGAATTTGGCAGGCAAGAGTGGCCCAATCGAACCATGTTCAATTCACAGTTTTTGTGTCCGTACACGTATTTCTGTTCATCTTTTATCGATGAAGGCAACAGGAAAGGTCAAGCACGCTCGACGATGAGTGATTTACTTGCCCGGTGGCACAGTCAGAAGCTCAATGCCAGCCGGAATTACTATTTTTCACTCAAGCGCCCAGCGCGACAAAGCCACCTCTTGCGCTACAAGCCGCACGCAACGCTTATGCATTGTCAATTCACATTGAACACAACAGATGGGGTGAAGCCTAGAGAAGCAACAACAGCTTGAAAAAAAAAGCCACAGCCAACCCTCTGCTTTTCCCTCTATTGATCAATCGCTGTTGATGGTGTGCAATCTTCTCCGTGTGTCAAAGAAATAGACGAAAAATTATGAAAACGTACATCGTGCCGATCGGGCCCAAAAACTGGACGGCCAACTTATGCGTATGCGCAGCCAGCCCGAGCCCGGGCCCGGTGCGGTAAGGTCAAGTTGAAGCCGAAACGGCAGGCAAATGCGCAAGCCTTGCCGGCATCTCGATAGCGCTTAATCAATCGCTATTTTGGAGGAAAGGCTCTATCGTGTCGGAACCGACGCCGCGCATTACCCAATCCATCGACGCATCCTCTCTCGAGGACGCTGCGGACGGACAACAGGTTCGTTTTGAGGGAAAAATATGAGCATTTTTTTTTGTTTTGTTCGTGTGATGCGTTGCTTGGTGTCCTCCCCTTTTTGCTTGGCTCTATTGAGCGCACGAGGGGTGGCTTTTATTTTCATTTTATAACATCTAAATTAATTCAGCCCCGGGAAGGGTCCGCGTGTGAGATTGCTAAACATCGTATATGCTACGCGAACTCTATTTTTCTTCATTACAACAGGGGTTGTGCCACAAAGACAGCGATTGGGTGGCATTTAGAATGGACGCTTGCTGGCGTGCCTTTAGTGCAGAGCTTGGTCCAGCTACAATTTGTTTCGGGGAAAAGGAAAGGAACTTACGATTAAAAAACAGACCCACGGCTAGTAAAACGCTTTCGCTTATGCAACACCGTGGAACTGGTTTTAGCACCGTGCCATTTCTTTCTACTGAGCATTTTCAATCCACTTCCTCGCGTCCCGGTTGGAGCTGAGGCTCGCTGCCTTCAGTACGCTCGAAGACTCCTCTTTATCCCGATTTTGGCTTGGATGCTTCGCCTACCGATGTGACCCGTTTCGATTCGTGGCGGTTCACACTTTTCCCGTGCCCTAGGTCAGGGATGGTGATGGGGCAATCGCCTTTGTCTACAGCTCTTCTTCGAGTCGGGTTGCATAAGCGCATTGCTCGGGCAAGCACGTTGACAATGTAACAACAATCGTTCATCTTTGTTTCTTACTAACCAATTCACACCATTCCGAAATCGATGTAGGTCTAAATTTGACTAGAAGATTATTGGTCTGGGGGACAGATCAACAACTCTGGCGGTGATGCTTTCCTTCCTGCCGCTCTCGCGGATCACGATGCCACAGGCAGTGGGGTTTAGAGGATGTGTGTGGCGCACTGGTGGTGTGTGATTGAAAATTATCACGACTTTACTAATTGGTCGGTGACACAATAAACCTCAAAAGAGAGAGTTGCGATGAGTTGATTGATGGTGTTAAATTGCATTTAGCACATGGCACTAGAGCGTTGCAAAGGGAAAAAGCCAACCGTTTCAAGACAAATGAAGGAAGAAATAAAACATGGAAACTGTATGATGATGCCAATAAAAAAAATGGATTCTCATCAAGCTTTCAGGCTAATCGTGCGTGTTTTAGGCACCAGAACGTTTCCTTGAATTGAGGTAATTTGAAGCTATTAAGCAAAGCTTGGCTCACTTCCCTGGGTGATGTCAAATTCGGTGCTGACATCACGATTCTGATTCTTCAACCATTTTAATTCCCATCCAAGCAGAGACATTGTATACAAAAAATAATAGATCCACATCCGCAGAACGAATCAAACGTTTTGCTCTTTGAACCGCCCCGTTGCTCTCAACCAAACAGCTGATCAGCGCATTCTCATCGCGCTAATCATCCGTTGCCCGTTAGCAGCTGTGAGATGCTTGAAGCACTCTAGCCTTGGCAATTGTGGCGATAGGCAAGGTAGTTTACGGCTACCAGATAACCATCGGCGGTGGGCGCGTAGAGAGATCTCCCCCTTCAGGACGGGTTCAATCTAGCAATGCGCTGTTCCGTTCAGTTTATCATCATCGAGCATCGAGGAAGCCGCCAGCAATCTCGAGACTCCCGACTTTGATTTATACGGCCGAGGGTGATTTGTTTGCTCAAAAGGGTTTACTGTTTGGCCACAACTCCATCTTTGGGGACAAAGCTTTTTATTCTTTCAAGTGGCAGATGCGCACCGCGATAAAAACGATACTCCGTACGGCTGCGATGCACCGAACTGTGGAGGCGACAAACGATCGTACGTTAACAAAAAACTCTCCTTTTAGAGCGCATAATTATTTGATAGCTTTTGCCGAACAAAAGCGGGAATATATTTTTTAATGTTCAACGGTTTCAAATTACCCACCGAAATAGCTGGGCAGCATAATATAGCACCTATGGCGGACGGATTGACAGGCGCACGGCGGACGCTTTGGAGGCGTGCACAAGGTCTTTACTTCCGCCGTGTTGAAACGAAAAACCCTTTCGGTGACGATACCGGTCCCTGTAGGGCAATCGGTTGTCGGCCGTTTCCGTGGCTTAAGGTCAAGCGGAGCGGTGCGTACACGAAGCTGCTCATCCACACGCGCGCTCCCTTCCGGAGAGGATGAGCCAGCCAGCGTGCCATGTGATCATGTGATCGCGCCGCATCCATAAGGTCGCAGCAGCACGAACGTGTGTGTGTGTGTGATTTTGCTGCTTAATGTTAACTTAATTTTATTCGTGCACCCTGGTGGCAACAGTAAATGTTTTTTCGATCCTTCGCGATCGGGAAAGAAGGTGAAAAAACGCACATTAAAAAGAAGCTAGGCGGGCCAAAACATGCTCCGTAGGCTTGAGTGAGCGCGCGCACGCACGTAAATAATGTGAATTTAAAAAGCGTAGAGGTTGTAGCAGAAGCATAAAATAACAAGCGAAGAACAACAGCACAACACAACAGCACTCGGATCGTGGCGATCAAGAAACAAGTTGAGAAGATGATCATCTTCACGCATCTACCCCATCACCTACCACCGACAGCCGGGGGAGAGAGGCCGCTGACGAAGTTCAAGGTTGGCAAGTTAATATAGTGGAATTTTTGGTTTTCTCCTCTGCTGCAACCCTCCTCGCACATGGACCTACAGCCGTTTTGATAAAGGTGAAAACGATCATCTAAGATCTAAGCAGCTAGAAAATGGTAAATTAAACAAAGAGGAGCGCAGATCCGCTGTTGGGAGGCTGTTGGGAAATTTCCCGTCTCCGGATGCGACTTTCACAACATCCACTAACCGGTGCGTACAAACAACGGTGGTCTAATGAAGCTGTCGCTCGCGATCTCGGCACGATGCACGAATTATTAGCATATCGAGCGATTAGGACCGCAACTGTTGCAACCATTCCTCCGCATGAGGGCTGCTGCTACCGGTGCTGCAAACAAAAGGCTTTTGACACAGTCACAACCATTCACCCGAAAGGGCCAAGCGAGCGTGAAGATTATCCGTGAGATAATCTCGTCGAGACAAAGGCCTTCGGCCCTCGAGGAAAGAGGCAGGCTGCCGCTAAACGTGGACCAAGTGGTTGGGTTAAAAATCGATTAGCACCGATTTGCTGGCAAAGATGGAACAGGTCTCGCTGGCCCCTCGGGCGTGTGGAGCGCTGGCTGCTGCAAGAACTCCATTGCCGTTGTCTTCTGGTGGTCACAGCTAATCAAAAACGCCAAAACAACTTTACATTTTCCGTTCCCCACGGCTCGGTCGGGCGCGTGCATTAAAGCGTTTTTGGTGAGAACGTTTTTTGTTATTCTTTCTTCTTCTTCTTGTGCAAGCTGGAAGGGAGATGTGGGCGATACTCTAGCAACACTGTGTGCTATTGTGTGCACGACATTATGAGATGCGCACATACACAAAGTCACACACACACACACACACACACACACGCTCGTTGCGTAAACGAAGCCGCTCACCCGTTCAAAGTTCGATGCGGAATTGGTAAAGGGTTCGTCGCTTGCTTCTCACGAGTCTTTCGAATAGAACTACCAATGTAGCGGCAGTAGAAGAATGTCGTTGGCTTGGCGTGTGTTAATGAGGGAGTTTCGTGCCGTTTTTCTGCATCTTCAGCAAGATGTCTTTGTTTGGGTGACTCGTGTCGTGCAGCGTTTAATCATCATATTTTCTATCTCTCTCTCTTTCTCACCCTAGATGAACCATCGAACGAGGGCCCTGGTGGGGCTGCTGTGCATAGCGGGGCTGGCGACGGGCCAGCTGAACCAAAGCTACCGTCCGGAGTTCTTCTCGCCCGGTCAAGGCTTCCAGTCGGTGTCGGCGCAGATCTCAAGCAGTAATGTTCAGCAGTTTAAGCGACAGGCTCCAGGCGGTGGCGGTCCGGGGGGTGCCGATGTCATCCCGCATGACCAGAAGAAGCAAACCACCTTCTGGTGGGTGGCACCGGACACCCCGTTCAAGGCTACTAAAATCGGTGGTGGTGTCCAGGAGCCGCCCAGTGCCGATGGCGACGATGGTGGTGCTGCTGCTGGGGCGGCAGGAGCGGGTGCGGCAGGTGTTGCTGGTGGGCAGACCGTGTCCCAGAGCGCTTTCCAAGCTTCGGCCGCGCGCACTGCGTCCGGCCAGGCTGGGCAAGCGTTTGGAGCGGGCGGAACCACAACTTCCATCCAGTCGGCGACGGCTTCCCGCACGATCGGCACACAGACGCAAGGGTTCCAGGGGGCCGGTGTGGCAGCGGGCGGGGCGGCCGGTACGATCGGTGGCACGCGGACGAGCATCAGCCAGAGCTCGTCCAGCCGCACGTTCGGCACGCAGGGAGCCGTGGCCCAGCCCGCCGTCATTGCCGGCTCTTCGCGAACCAGTTCGACCACCTCGAACACTCAGGTCAACACGGGCACGGTACAGCCGGGCGTTGGTGCCGGCGGTCTGCGCACGTCCACGATCATCCGCCAGTCGAAAACGCAAACCACGACCGGTGTTGCGCCCGTTCCGCCGCCACCACCCACCACCTCCATCCAGAGCACGACGACCGGCGTGCGGACGGACACCATCACCTCGAACGTTAACCGGCCGGTGCCTCCCACCACCGTCGGCATTACTAAACAGACTAACGTAGATACGCAGCGTACCAATACTATCCAAACTAACCTCTATCCGGGGCAGCCGGGGCAGCCGGGCAGTACTTCCACCTCGTCGGTCGTCGGGACCGCTACCAGGACGACCGGATTAACGCCAAGTAACCCTCTTTGCTTTCCCTTTTCTATCTTTCCGCTAACTCCGATTTCAGTTTTCAGCCATAACAAGCGGGGGGAGTTGGGGATGGCAGGACCCTCTCGAAAGAGACCCCCTCTCCCAAAGCAAGTCAGTAGCGTTTTGGGCAGGATTAATCGATAAGGAAGTAGTTTTGCATGCCTGTAGATTAGACAACTGTTTGATGTCTCAATTTCTCCGTTTCGTTTCGTCTCTATCCGCTTCTGTTTTATTAGTAGTTGTTGTGAGTTTGTTTGTTGCATGCGTTTGGTAACAAGTTTTGTAGAGATTTCAAGCTTGGTAGTAATACTGGAGATAGCAAAATACGGACAACAACAGCCCGTGTAAACACGCGTAAACTAATGCTCCCAATTTGTCGCACGTCGCAGATAACTACGGCGGCACGACGGTGACAAAGACGCAGGAGCGTACCGATGGTGGCATCACGAGCAAGGTTATCACTACCGGCACGATTACGCGCCCGTACTTCAAGCAAACGACACTCACGTCCGACGGCTACAACTACCCAGTGCCGGAAACGATTCCGTGCTACGAGCCGAGCAAGATCTGCGCCCCGAACCAGTACTGTAACGAGGGATTCGTCGACGAGTCGCAGCTGAACCTGTTCAACACGAACAATCAGGTAGGAACAATAGTTTACCTAAACTCCAAAGCGAAGACATCCTTGTAGGTTGGAAAAATGTGGTTGGATGTCTTTAATAACAAGGTATCAAAGCAGTGACTGTGAGGTGATTGGAATCAGAACTCGAGCTGAGGGCTCAAGAAGCTCGAGCGTGGCATTCGGTGTACTCCAATCGAAATGATAATTGGAGGGAATTATTCAACCGACGTGCTCACGATACGCACACCTTGAGAAAGGCGCACGAAGAATAGGTTACACACAGCGCGCTGGTGTCAGTTGCTGTAAATGATTGATGAAGTACGCTTAATCGCTTGGCCGTGCGTGTGGAATTCCACTCTGCACTCGTATTACTGTTTTGAGTGGTATTGACATTTGACGGGGTGGTGTGGGGTAGTGCCATCGTCAGAGTGACTGATCGCACGGAGAAGATGTCACCTGGGGGTTCCGTTGGGTGTACTAATAAAACCCACCATAACTTCCCGACTTGTGTGTTAGTAGGCCAATGGATTACGTTGCTGTCGTCGTGCTGACCATGATTGGTCACTGTACTGGTCCGTTCACTGGCGCCCCTTCCGGGTGATGAATCGTCGATTAAACTTTCACTTTTAATGCACTGCTCGAGGGATGCTTCATCTTGGAGTTTTTCGACAAGCAATGTAGTACCAAGTGACACAAATTGAGCAGTTTGTGTCGCTGTTAATGCGCTGTAAAGCTATTCACCGTCACTCATTGAATTGTGATCATTAGCCTGCTTCTATGCCTTTTTTCGTCACCCAGCTGCTCATTGAAATGTCACCATCGCACGCCAACTTGCCTAGAACGGTGAGGGCGTGACATTTGTACCACGTGCCGGCACTTTGTAGCTCAATGCGCAACATTTTACTCCACGAAACGAAACTTCAAAAGACGCGTTGCGGTTTTGCTTATCGGCAAAACCTAGGCGGTGAATGATTAATAATTTCATAATTGACATCGCTTCAAAACCGTCGATCGGCGATTGATCTGCCCAGGCCCAGGGTGGTGGATGACCTACTTTTTTGGGGCAACGTTCCGAAACTTCGGAATCTACCAGTCGGCACAAACCGAAACATGCGACCATTATTGATAGGATATCATCCAAATTGTCGTTGCCGGCATGATATAACATATAACGCCTCGTTGCGTTACATCTGGAGGATCATAGAAGACACAGTGCGGGACACAGACACACACACACAACATCGAATGGCTCATCCCCCTACAACAAAGCACCGAATCAAGTGACATATCAATAAAGCGCGGAATGCGCGAAATGTGACACGCCGTCAGCGGACGCGTTTTTGGGGGCCTCTGTCCGCCCGTTTTCCGCTGTCTGCCGCATCTAAAATTAACGGCCCAATCCGCGCATGCCTACGTAGTCCGTAGTCGGTGTTGCCTTTTTGGTGAAGCTCCCTGTACCGGTGCGTTGGTGCTTCGTTTTTTTTTCTGGCCGCTGCTCCTGTTGTCGGGTTGTTGTGGTTTTGGAATGTTGTCTTCTGAGCTTTTTTTTTTGCTAGGTTTCACCTCGTGTTACCGAACCCGCGTGAGGTTTTGTCCAGCTGCAGCGTCTACCAAGTTGAGAGGAGCAAAACAGCCGATACAAACAGCCGCACGGTGGAAGCAACGCCAAAGTAGTTCACGCAATCCGGGACGGCGTCGTTTCTGTCAGATAAATTGGTTTTCGCACGGCGTGCGCACGTGCTCCGATCGAACTTTGGGTTTTGTTTTTTCGTTCGCTGAAAGGAAAATGGCCATTGAATGTGACAGATGAATGTGTGCAATTGGAGATTTCGTGTACCTGTGTTTATGGGTACAGTTGTTGGTCACGTTTCCCGCTTTCGGCCTCTTTTATCGAGCGACTGTTGCGCGATGGTAATTTGTTACCAATTTCGTGGCACATGTCCGGCACACGAGGGGTACTGCTTGCGGATGCAAACGGTTCCGAGGCACAGGACGCTCCCAAAATAAAGGGAAAACTGTAAGTTAACAGTTCTCCGCTAGAGCTAACAACTGTTTGCGGCAATAAAACTCTAGACGCAACACACTCATTGCGGAATCCATACGAAAGTAGTTTCGATCTCACATATCTTGTACCTCCAATCAAGCGACCGTCGTGTCAGCACACCGCTACATTGCGATCACAATTTGCATCCTTATTGCATAATGTGCAACCGGCGTCCGCCGTACAATTTGTCATTCAAATGAAGCAACCTTGCCATTTCGTGTCCACGGGTGCATCCCACCAGGAGCGGGTTGCGAGGTGAATTATTGCTGGCGAAACAGTAGCCACCAGGGCCGAGAACCGACTCGGACTCCTCGATGGCACCCCGGGTGCAGCAAGCGCTGCCAATGCGCAACGGAACGGTAATTAAAATGGAATCATCGAGCGATAAATTTGCGAAAGATGCACATTCCACTGGAAAGGGGGAGAGGCAAGCGGGGCGCAAGCACGGCACACGGCTTCGAACATCTTCGAACAGGCCCCTGTCGCTTGCGCTGTCATTGAAGGATAGTTTACGCGTGCGTGCCATCGTCGCGATGGGGGGAAGTGCCTGCAGGAGGGGCCTGCTGGGAATTAATCTAACAACGGTGCAACACACCACCTTCACTGCGTGCCAGGTCAGTCACTGTGTGTGTGTGATCGTAGAGGAAGCGTTAATGGCGCCAAAGCGCAACAAACACCGCTAGAACGCGCAAAGGTTAAACATGGGTGCCATTTAAATCGCTTTTAAATCATCCATCGCTCAGCGGGCTGATTAAAGCGGATCGTCCCCACGCTGACAGGCTGCAATTGCACACGCAGGACATTGCACCTGTCGCACGCCGAGATTGAAAGCTTCTTTTTTTTTCGCTTCTGGTACACCTGTAGCACCGGTTGACTGTAGCATGTTTTGGATAATTTTACCAACCACTGCAATCGCTGCTGGTAACGTCGACCGAGAAGCTTCCGAAGAAGCGTGCGCGCCGCCTGCTAACGAACCATTCAATTGCGGGTTCGTCGTCTTTGGCTCACCAGTCACCGCGGCGCGTCGTGGGCCAAACGGTGCTTTATCAGATGGTGTATTCGTTAAAAACGACCGATTGTATCGTAGACATGCATTTTTGCATGCTGTTTGCAACACGATGCGATGCATAAGGGCCGCGATAGCGATGGCAGCAAACGACGCAAGCGTAAACAAACCACCGCAACACGATCGTGTGAAGTGTTGGCTTGTTGGGTTGGGTGCTGTGGGAGAAATGTTATTCGCATCGTTCGAATGGTTTGGCGCCCGAATGGTGCGGAGTTGGCGGAAAGGTACGCAGGCGTAGAATTTTTGGGCTCCGATTCGGAATGACCTTCTACGCCGGCGTTGGCAATGGATATTAATGATGTTTTCGCATGCTTGCCCCGATGCATCAAATGTTTGTGTGTTGTTGGGTGGTGCTGAAACGCAAATCCACACGCACACACACACATGCATACAGACAAGCGCGCACGTGTAAGGTGAGGAAGTAGATTAACATTTTAACGAGATAATGAGTAGATTATCTTCGTGTTTCTTTACGTTGCGATTTATCACCCAGTCGGCTGTGGGCTGGTGAATGATTGGGAGGGAGATGCTGGGTGTGGTGCAGGAAATGTTTCCACTTCGCAGTCACGGAATCGGGGAAGAAAATTAATGTCTGGGAAGGTTCGGAGCCTTGGGAAAACCTTTCCATGTTCCGAATATTTCGCCATCAACCTCAAAACGGGTTGTGATGGATTTTAGGAAGGCAATTTTACGGTTGTCTGAAACTGATGTCACCTCAATAAATACTGCTCACTTCCTGCTCTCAAAAACGGTGGATTAAACACACACATACAACCTTCATCTGTTGATCGATGTCAACAAATTACGGCCCGCTTGGCATTGATGCGACGTTCGGTACCGTTCGATTAGTCATCGTTCCACGAGGGGTGCGTCTTGAGAACGTTTGGCAAATCTCCAACCACACGCAGCTGCCAGGTGTCTGTGTGTGTTCGTGCACACCTGTTTGTTTGCACGAGCGTCTGCTCAAAAGAATTCTCCCATGCATAAATATTCATCGATTTGTGGTGTTTTTTTTTTGTGCTCGGCTGTTCGCGTTAGGCGACACGGCATTAGTCAAACACTATTATTTACATCATTCTGGAGGGAATGCGTGAGTAGCACGCGCACATCACACTCCACAGTTGCCAGGCTAGAATGTGTTCAATAGCTGAAAGGAATCTTTTGACGTAGACTTTACACTTTCTGTCAACTTCTTTCTGAAATAGCTCATATCGTTTTTTGTTGTCCCATCTTCCACAGAACTGCAACTCGGCCACGGAACAGTGCTGTAAGATTCGGCCGACGCCAGCCACGCGCTGCCCGGACGACAGCTACGTCTGCGTATCGCCCAGCTTATGCAACAACGGCCTGCTGAACTTCGATGCACAGAATGCCATCTCCACGAGACAACCGGTAAGTCGACGCCGGGGCACACAGTTCTCCACCGCAAGCAAATGCCGGTCGCCGTCTGGTGCAAGGAAAGGTTCACTTTCCCGAGCCCGAGCCCCCATTCCAATGGGGAACGAACATTCGGCAACAGATATACCTCATGTTATCCAATAGCCTGCCAGCATGTCTTCCTGTCTTATTTAATGGTTGGCTGTCGTTTTTTTTTTTTTGGCGAGGATTGCCTTCGAACGTCCCCAGACGGCCTTGCCGTTCGCCGGGTGACTTTTCACCTCCCGCCACAAGGGCTTCCGCCGGTGGAGCCCAACAAAAGTGAAGCCTAAATGGAGGAATCTCAGGGGTCTCGCCCAAAAAAGCAACCAAAGAGTCAAACAATCGCTCTCCTTCCTTTTTGCGCTGGTTTTTTTTTTACGAAACTTTAGCTGTTTTCTTTCTGGCGCCGGAGTCTTGTTACACTTTTCTCTGGGGGGTATAAAACGAAAACCTGGCAAAGTGTGTCCTCTCCTGTAGGTCACTTCCAATCGATCGCTAGAGGAGTGGGAGCCCGTTTTTTTTTGGTATGTTTCGATCCCTCTATCATCACTCTTGCCTGGTTGCCACGGGCAACGGCACGAAAGGGGAGTGTGAGTGGTGTGAAATGTTTTATGTATATTTGCTTTCAGTTTTTTTTCTTCGACTCCCTCTCTCTCTATCACTCGCTCACTTGACGATTGGCGATCAAGTAGCATATCACTCGACATCCTGTGCGAACGTGATCGAGAGAAAGTGAGGAGCCGAAAACAAAACAAAAAAAGTCCGCCGGCCTGCAGGAGCGGAGAACACGAGGACGTTGGCGACGCCTACGATATAATTGCGATCGACCCATTGGTCGATTGCGTAATAGGGGGTCTCGCTTGAGACCTTTCCTTTCCACACTGCCAGTCTGCATCCTTTTATTCGACGTTCCTGCAACGAGGTGACCTACGAGCGCGAGCGTGCAGGACTCGTAGCCAACATTAAGCGGGGGGTTCGCTACTGTCAAGTCGCGCGGAGATATCGACGCGTTGATAGGGAACTAATAAACGAAGAAGCATGAGCCGGAAAGGAGCCGGTCGAAAAGGAAGCGAAAACAACGCAAACTGCACCGCAAGCGGTAAGGATTCGCCTGGCCGTACGGCAGCGTTTGTCTTGTTTATGCCACTGGCGTAACGTTAATTTACCCCCTCAAGGATGGAGCCGCGATGAGACGCTGACGACGGAGGTCCTCCCGGAGTTACGTAAAGTCCTGACACGTTTGTGGTCGCTTGTTGTTTTTCGTTGTTTTTTTATTCGCCTTCGAGCGGGACGACGACTTCGCTTCGATCACTCACCCACTCACCCAACAAACAGGAGCGTCCGGATAGTTTTCCCTGTGTGCGGGTTAACCGGTAGCTGTGGATCGGCGTCATCGGCCACTTCCAGCAAGCCAGCGAGCATCGGCACCAACAGGCCTAACCGCACCATCACCACCACCGCTGCCGCCTATGACGTCAAAGGTATTCCTGAGCGATGGCGTAATCGAGCTGAGCACGCGTGCGCTTTCGCATGGTTGTTGTTGTTGTTTGGGGAGGGAAGTAGCACGCGAATACCATCACACCCATTTGGGGTTAGTGAATGAAGAAGACAAGGGAAGGAGGCTGCGAAACGCACACCAAACCTAACGCCAACCCCGAACGTGCGGAGGACGACAAGCCGATGATGAGACGTCGGCTGACGATGATGCCGCCGTTCCGATGGTAATGTTGTCTTAACCTTGACTTTCGGCGTGGTGCGTTAGTGTGAAGAAGAGTGTCGTCCCGCGGCTCCCCGGAGCTCCCGCATCCCTCAAGCGGGAGTAAGGTTTCGTTTCGTTTCTGTAGGCGAACTGAAGGGATTATTAGTACATAGATTGTGCAGGTGTACTTCCTACTCCCACATTGCGTGATGCGTGGTGTGGTGGGAAGAGCAATCTGAGTGCAAATCGAGTGAACTTCCTCTAGGCGTTAATTGCTGGAAGCAATCATAGGGAAGGTGTGCAACTGCTGTGTTGACTTTCAAAAAATGCCAAGGTACGCGCTGTGTCGAGTTTGTCGAGCTTGCTGGAGGCATAGAAAACAGCAATCACCGAGCTCCAGGCTGGTACTACAGTAACGGTGTCTTTTTTGGGCATCATAATCTCTATTGCGAAAATAGCAAGGTTGTCGCTGTTTGCCGGGGAATTCGGAGGTTACGGTTGAGATTATTTTTTGGTCCAAACAAACAAAACAAGCTACTGAAAACTTGGAGGAGACATTTACACCAACATCATTAGTGGTTAAAGACTTACGGTGGTTTGTTGTGTGGTGGTTTTCCCCATCCAGTAAACAACCCCCGGGTTCGATAATGACCGATTGATAAAGCTGACGATCGATCGATACGAGTGCGTGTGTTAACGTTCCCGCGTTTCAGTGTCAAAGGTGACAACTGTGGTGAGGAAAGTGTTGTGTTTTGGTGGTGTTTTATTTTTATTTTTCTAAGACGGCTAGATTTGAAGGTTAGATTGACTTTATGCTTTTGCCGCTACAGCTAGATTAGCCGCCGCTGTTTAGCCTGTTGAAGGTGATTAGGGTCTCTAAATAGGTGATTATTGGCTCGTGCGTTTGGGCACGAAACCCACACAAGCAAGTGAGTGGCACCGTTTGAGAAGTGGACTTCATTTACTACTACTTTTACGGCATGAAATATGAGAAATGTTGTATCGATGCCATGTAGAATTATGCAACTGCAAAAGCTACTTCTACCCAACACGCTGCGGTCAGTCTCGAAGCGCAAGCATTCAATATATTCACCGAAAATGAGAAACTTTAACCACACACAGCCGCATGTAGTCCGCAAATCAAGCGCAACGGGAGCAAGGAAAACCCACCGATAAAAGAAGAACATACAAAAGCGCGGGGGTCGATCAAAACCGCAAAACAACGAAAAGGCACAGCCCAGTTATTCGGAGAAATTAAATCGTCAATTCATATCCTTCCTTCGATCGAGATCTTGTTTTTGCTGTTTATGCTCCTCCGGTGCAAGTTTCTCGCTCACGGGGCAGGAACCGTGGTGTTTTACTTTATCGATCGTAGCGCTTTCGAAACGGATCGATTGGGTTTTGGAAGTTGGCGTAAAGGGGTGGGGAGAGAGTGCCGCCAGTACGCCCAGCATATTATTCCACTTCATTAAGTTGTAATTGATGAAAATTAAGCAAAAAGCGTCTCGCAACGCAATGCAACGCAGCACCATGAAGCACAGTGAAATGAAGTTCGGGCAGGCAAAGGCGCGCATTTCGGTGGCAAGGAAATGGTGCAATGAGTGCATGTTTCGCTCGTTTTGCTTTTACCGTGCCGGAGATGATGTGGGCTTAATGACAACTATTAAGCGTTATTTGGTTGCCGCTGGCGGGAGGATGAAGTTGATTGAACGATTCGATGCACGGGTGCACACGAGGTGCTAGTGAGATTAATTTGATTTGTTTCCTGCAATAAGGTTAAGTGCGATTTCTTTTCCGTCGAAAAATTGAAGCTTTTGCTTTTTGTACTGGCTAAGTAATTGTTTGTAGATTTTCGTTACGGATAGTAGAGCTTGCGGCGCAATCAAGCAACATTGTGAAGAGGCTCAAGTTCAAGATCGTTGCGAATCACTTTCAGTTTCAACACTTTCGCTACTTTCGTGACGGCGAAGCAAGCAGTTCCAAGGTTTCACTCGAATGTGTGTGTGCCTGGTCCGTTTCTCCTGTTACGCCACCAGTGTGACCCCTTTCTGCAAAAGGTTAGATTTGTTCGGCAGTTTTTTGTTAGTTGCAATTTTGCAACCGAAGGACACTTGCGGTGACCGGGTTGTCGATTCCATCAGCAGAAAGTAACCGTACATCCAATCATCATGCAGATTCAGTAGTTCGATTGGTGATGATTTCATCGTGGAGTGCCCCGCAGTGGCCCGCGGAAAGTCACCGCCGGGCCTTTTGTTGCCAGTGCCGTGACCAGGATGACCCGCTGAAAGGGTGTGGATTGTGATTTGCAGCATCGGTTGCAACCCGCGGGCTGCCCAATCCGACCCCGGGGGGAGGGTCTCTCCAGCACGCAAAAAAGAAAGATGAAAACGGAACGCAACGCTTCTTCTTTCTCCGCTTCTTTCGCACACACGGTGCACGTTCGATTTCAACTTAGAAACCCAGTGCGAGCGCAATAAAAACGAAGCGAAAAGTCACACTGACCAAGAAACGGTTGACTCGTTTTGCATGTTTGGATTGGCATTTCATTATGCACCTCTCTCTCTCTCTCTCTCTCTCCCTGTGTGAGTGTGTAAATGTGTTACTTTATACTCTCCCCCTTGCTACGCCACATGCCCTCGGGTTCAGGTGGCCCAACACTCTGGGGGGAAAAGAAGCCAGGTGAACAGTCCCTCGGGTGAAGACGAGCCCGCGGTCTGATGATGATCGGTCGGTCTGAAGAGAATCGATCGAACCGGTGATGCAGTTTTGCAGACGGAATGATCGCCACGGTGCACGGCGGCATCATATTGCACAATAAGCGCAAAAGGCGAAGAAACGTCCACGAGCGCGTAAACACGTACTCAGGGCCGTGGTGCTCGTACCGGTGCGGTGACAGTGCAACCCAAGTGCTGTCGCCGTCCGTTAATCCCGCTGCATGTTGCGATTGCAGCAACTTCGATCGGTTGCTTCGGTTGCTTTTCTTCTTTTATTAGGATTACTGGAGAGTGCGCGAGAGTGCGCGCGTACGTACCGGTGGCAGAGGTCAGGACAGTCGTAGGGTAAATGATTTGCATCTTCCCAGCGATCGACGGCCGCCCCGGACTGGTCGATGCGCGGGTGGACCGCTAAGATGGGCGCAAAATTAGGTTTACGGCCGTGCGGTTGAAATCGTTGCGCAATTCATTTGTCTAAATGTCAGAGTTAATTTCTTTGACAGGCCTCGCTGGGTATGTGTAGGTGTAGTAGGTGCAACCGTCATCGGACGTCACATTTCGCTTGATGTGTGACTTTGTCGGCCTTTCTAAGACGTTATCAACAATTGCTTTCATGAAGCTGAGAGTGCCCGCCGACTGGAAGATTGTTTCCAGCAACGAGATTAACGATCAAAAAGACCGACCTAGCCCAAGGGGAGGCAGCCCGCTATGTCCGCATTTCGATTGCATTTTTCAACAATTGCTCCGAATCACGCTAATGACTGTACAGCACGATGCACACTTCTCCCGCCAAGCGTGAACCTCACACCTCATTCGAATGTGCATCGCGAATGAATCTCGAATAGAATAATTAGAATAGAATAATTTGAACCCGGATCCGACTGTCCAATCGGGCTGGGTTCAACCGGGATGCACCCAACAGGGGGTGTTGAGCGATGGAATTACGCGAAATTGTTGAGAATCCGCGGAGGCAGGAAACTCGATTGCAATCACTGCTGGCCACTGAACGGCACGATGCTGTTGCTCAAATCATTAGACCAAATCCAATGGGAGTGAGAACGGAACTGACAGACGTCATTCGCTGCTTGCCCCGGGGCAATGCGATTATGATGATCTTCCTGTCATAAATAGCCACCGAAAACGGTCGCGCGTTCTGGATTGTTAATTGTGCCCGTTAGAGAGCGGCAGTGAAGTCAGCAATTAGTCACTTGACAATCGGGTTAGCCAAACTCGTGTTGTGTGTTTGTGGGTTTACGATCTTGCCAAAGCAAAGAAGCGGACCCGCTGCCCACTCGGTAGCTACTTGACCGTATACAATGGACGTTCTCGGATCCGGGTTCGTCGCTTGCAATGGAATTGAAATCTTTCGCACCGATACACTTGTTTATGGCTTTTTGTTTCTGGCGCGACGATGCCGAACGTTGACAAATCTTTGAACTGTTACATAACGTGTCGCTTTAAAAATCATTATAAAAAGGTGTATTATATTGCACACTCGAAACCGTTTCCCATGCGCTGTAACGCTTTATCCTCCCCTGTTGTGCTATAAGGTTCGACGCTTTATCCTCGGATTAGCCACATCGCATTGGATAGCCGGCTGCCCCCGGGGACGCGAATCGGGAAAGCGAACGCGTGATCAAATTATGCAAATGATGACCAGGGACTAATTATAACCGATTACCGGGTTGGTTTCGCGATCGATCGGAGATTGGTGAAATAAGCTGCACCTTTTGTTGTTGTGTTGTGCTCCGTTCACACCATCCTGCGTTTGTGTGTCATTTACGGCTTGCTGACCGAATTCCAAAACTGATTACGACTTTATTGCTCTCCTCCTGTTAAGGTAGGTTTTTGTGTTGCTTTTCTCTAGGAGCAATAGGAACCATTTTTGAACGAAAAACGTACGCACGGGTTCAAATTGCTCGAAATGTTGTTGTTTTTTTTTTTGCGAGCTTATTGTTCGACGTTCGTTCGTTGGCGGATGGCGTTCGTTTCACAGGTCATGATCGCGTTGCATAATGAAACCAGCGATCGACGGTACCATTAATCAAGCTTCCCATCATACACAATCGACAGGCGGGAAAGGTAGTGAAACGCTGCAGTGAAGCTGCATGTGCGTCTGTAAATGCATCATTCTTCACTGATTGATAAGTAATGAGCCTTACGCACTGCGCAAACGCATGCAAATAGAATGCAATTATCAATTGCTCCACGCATTTTGTTCTCGAACAAGCAAAAAAATAGTAGTTTTTGGGATAAATAATTCACTTTTGTATCTTTTCCGGCATTAAAATCTAAGATTTTTTTTAATAGAACATACAAATTGTTTCTTTGTAAGGTTTACATGAAAGCTTACGTGTTTTTCCTTCCTTAAATTGATTCTTAAACATCATCAATGATCACCCCAAACCCATTAACCTCGCAGCCCGCAAATTAATGCCTACTAAGCCATCCCTAAAAGATGCAATTAGGAGCCTGCCACGTCCATCACCTTTGATCGACACCTGAACGCGTGGCTCGATGACTTTGTTGCACTAGGATACTACATTCCGCCTCCCGAAGCCTTCCGTATCGATCGCTATCGGCCGTTTGCAATCGATTTTCTATACGATCGTATCGCGAATTCGTTGGAAGCGCTTGGAAGTCGTTTTTTCTACCGGCAACCGCAAAGCTTCACCGTAATCGATGGGAGATTCGCTTGACGGCGAATGGTAGCTATTGTGTCGGCAGGCGGCGAAGGGTTGCCCGCTTCATAGCACCACGCTCACCACGCGGCATCACCCTTGATTGCCCACGGAACCCGCGCGAAACGACACGCTCGGTGCTGATGGAGTGCAGATTCTAATCAGTTAATTAAGTACACACCGTACAAGACAATGCGCATGTCGAATTAATGACGTACGGGGGATGGTCAGAGAGCCACCCTTTTGTGCATCTTTGCAGTTTGCAGTGCATGTGTGAGTGTAGTTTCTCACGGGCACGACTTCCTTTGGCCGGTTGTTTCGATGGGAAAATGTACCTTTTATCGCATTCCGTTAACGGTTACACATACTCTTGCGGCTTTTTCATCAACAAGTTTCTCTTTCAAAAAGCGTGTTCTCAACGATCCATCTAGAAAACGTTTTTAGTTTTGGATCCTTCTCACCAACTCATCCAAACACAATATTTGATGGAATGTCTTGTTAGGTCGATAATTGGTGGATGGTGATCCAATCCGAAGGACTTCCTCTTGATTCGATTCGTAAATTAAAAAAAAAACCTTTCACAATCCGCGTCGTCCTCCTGTCCGAATTTGCTCGCCCGAAACTTGTGAAAGATCGTCGATCAGTTTTACGAGCAAATAATGAAGCAAGGGCTCGGGCTTTCGGTCCGTTCTTGAATCACTAATCAAGCGTTTCGAATGAATATTCAAATAAGATGATACTTGATTTTCCTTCCTTTTTGGGAGCAAATCAGTTTACCATCTCATTCAAAACGCTGCTTGTGTGAGTGTGTGTGTGTGGACATGGTTTCGTACGGTAAGCCGTATCCGAAAGGGTTGCAAAGCCCTTCGAACACGATTGGAATGTGTCTACCGAATTGCGTTCACTATTTGGCGAACGAATTTGATAGCTAAGCACTTAATGAGGAATTTAATTTTATGCCGATTGACGATTGTGTTGCTTCGGACGACCAAGTTTGAACAAACTAGTCCTTTGTTCTGATGGTTTCGTTTACCTTTCGTATGATAACATCCTAACGTTATTTGTCCCTTTACTGTACAATAGCAAGAAAGGAAGAGTACATAGAACCAGATAAAAGAAGTTTGCAAAGCATTCAAAACAAGCCCGGCTGGAAGCTCTGTATGTGTGTGTGCTGTTTGCCGATCAAATTCACACCTATTCCATGCGGTTTACGTCGTTAGCTTCCGCAAACGCAAAGTCTGTGCGTTGATGGGAGAGGGTGCACCGGAGAGCGGAACGGTTCGCATCGTACACGCAGACGATCGGTACATAGCATTGACCGTCAGCAGCCGAGCAAATAGAAGACTTGACCGAGCGCTCAAGTGACGAGCGCGTCGCTATCGATCATTTCGAAAGATTGTGCCAAAGTGCAAACGATTTATTATTCCGTGCTTCAGGAGAGGGTTTACGAGCGGGGTAAAGTAAACGAAAGCAAAACTACGATAAAAATGTGCGATTTTTGTGCAAAATGTACGGTTGCATTAGAGCAATAGGCAAAAATATGGGACAATATTTTTGGCACACTTTTTCACACTTCGTGCTGCACCAGGCTGACCCCTCGGTAAACTGTTTTACTTTTGCCCGTTTGGAACCGGTTTTTCGGACCACTGGGGCACGATTAGAGCGGACTTGACATTCCTACATAGGAGGCTCGGTAGGGGAAGCATGAAGAAGCAAATGAAAACGGTGCCGGTGACAAATCTTTACCGCTGACAGCGCAAAACCATTACCGCTCATATTAAGGGTAAACTAATATCGTACATCGTACAGGGGGGGGGGGGGACGAATGGTTTGAATGTCACACCGAAAATGTGAACCAGCTCACAGATGAGCCAGCTAAACGCAGCTGTCGGTTAGTGCGCTAGTGCGCCGCAACCCATTAAGCGGATGGGCTCCCACCGCCCCTCGAGCGCTGCACGAGACGGGCTTGCCGTGTGAGAGGCGCCTTGCGTCGAACACCTTCGACCAGAAGGTTCATTAGGTATGCCGCCTACGCGCACGAAGCACGCGCTCGGTCGTGTCTAAACAAGGTTAAATTGGCGAACAATGTGCTCGAAGGAGGAGGAGGAGACGGCATCAAAAAGAGATCTGAATTAAAGTGTGAAAGGAGATGCCAGAAAGTACGCTAATCCCACGTAAATTGGGTGCTTCCGTCAATGATTTGATTGCTCAATTCGGGCGACGGTAATGACTCACTGTTTTGGGAAGATGCAATCGACGTGTTTGGTACGTGCTTCAGAATGCGAGATGTTCGTTAACGAGGTGAGGAAACTATGACCGAATTTGGAAACCGTTTGAAGAATGTATCTTGGACCTCATTAGGTAGGAGTTTGTTATAAGATCGTTATGAATACACGAATCTAATTGGTCGCGTAATAACGAAAACTGGTTACATAATCAACCAAAAAGCATCGATTATCCTTCAGCATGTTCTCTGACAGTTGCCCCATTCTTACAGCATATGATCGCTGTCACTGGCTTACGTTATCCTCCCAAGTGACATGACCTTTCCAACCCGTCCAACACGGATGCTGTTCGATTGACATATAAAAAAACCTATAAATTTCACTGTCGTTCGAATCGATCTGCTCACAAAAAAAAAGTAAAAACGAAACCTTACCGCACAGTTATCAGCAAGTCCTGCCCTCATCCAACCGCAGCCCTTTGCCACAAGGGAAATGCACATAAATTACCAGCGCGTTATGTCAATGCGCGACCCGACGCACACGGTGTGTAATTGTTTTGGTCTCCCTCTTTTTTTTGGAAGGAGTTTGCTTTGATACAGAAAAATTTTACCTTGCGCGGTGCAAAACAAGAGCGATCGCCTCGAGGGCACACAACATGGTCCAATGTGGAGCTGGCCCGCAAGAACCACAATTACGTAGCGTTCATCGCTGAGTTATTAAGCCGTTTTGGGGCACTATATCGGGGAAGCGGAACCATTCGGCACAACGGTTGATAAGCTGGTCCTTGAATGGGTGATGGCAGGGTGGTGCAGTTAACGAACCGGGCGGATGGGTCTTATCCAATTCACAAATTGGTCCTCCCGCGGGTGACACATGACCGGACACGAAGAATGCGGTTTTTTGGCAGGTTTTTCTTTCTGCTCGTGTTTTCTTTTTTTTTGTGTGATGTTTTTGCTTTTCATCTTTCCTTTCCGCACATATGCAAGGGAGGACGCTTGGCTGCTGTCACAACACACTCACAAATCTTTGCTGTTGTCTTTTGTCGGGTTTTTTTTTCTGTTCGTGCCGTGCCGTGTTTCGAGTTTTTGATTTCCTCCCCAGCGGTACTGGCCGGGCTGGTGGAGGGAACCGGTTTGTCCTTCGGTGGGGGGGGGGGGGAGTTTGGAAGCGGTTGGCATGAAGAATTCACGCTCCGTCCCGGTTTTTGGTGTCTCCGCAACAGGTGATCATGGGTTTGCTTTCGATTTTGTCCGTCTTTTTTGTGTGCTTGTGTGCGGAGGAGCTTGGAGCTCGTTGCATTCCAGCTCGTGTAACTTCCTTTTCACTGATTTCAATGCGTTAACGATGGAGCATTTAAAAAAAACATGGGGAGCAAAAAAACAAGCCCGAAAAGAGGGAACTGTTTCCTTATGGGTAGTTATGGTTGCATTTTGCGCTCCCTTCCCCACCTTGAAGGCATGTGGGTTAAGTGATAGTGATAAGTTATCACCACCCAGCCCATGGAGCAACCGAGAAAAGGAGTCTATGCTTATGCAACAACTGGTAAATTGCACACTCGCTTGCAAAGCTCGGGTCAGTTTGGCAAACGGAGACAATGTTGCTATCTTTATTTATTATGCTTTATTTGCACCCCATTTGCACGAGACGACATAAATCAGAAACGCACTTTAAACGGTTCACTCCAGACGGCTTCTTGCAACGGTGTTGGAATGCTGCATCCCCGAATGAATCATCATGCGCCTCCATTGTGGCAATGAAATGCGCCCGCACAAGGTTGTGTGCTGATGGCCTGAAGGAGAATAAAACAAACACGGTTTCGTTGTTGATAGTAAGCATCAAATGCGATCGTCGACCTTTGATTAACTGCTAGTATCAACAAACAACAACGCATTCCCAACAATTCCACCGAAGGTGCCAATGGGCAACGTGCGGCCAGTGCCGTGACCGTAAACGGGTTCCTTAGCCGGCCAGTAAAACGCTTAATTTGTTGCTAGATTCCAAAACAAACAACGGTAATTAAATTACAGTAGAGAAAATGAAGGGGCCGACTAGAAAGAGGAGGCCATAATGGTTGCAAATTAGTTGTCCGGGGCTCTAGACGAGAAGAAACATATTTGCTAGAGGTTAAGCTCCCTGTTCGAATGTTGTTGTGTTACCACGAGGACCCTGAATTGGTCGTTTTCGGTGTGATTTGGCAACGTTTTTTTTTTTAAAGGCGATTGAAAATTTCACAGCCCACTTTATGATCCCTTTCCTTTCTCCGGGCGGGGTGGTGCTCTACATTTAGTTTTTATTCCTTTTTTTATTGCTCATAAACTGTTCTCCGCCCAAAAAAAAGGAGGCGTTTACAAACGGAGGAAGATTGATCGATAAGCTGTCTAGCGCGACTTTTCGTGCTGCGGCGATCGTTTACTTTGGCGCCACCGTCGTGGGTGGTTAATTGAATGTTTGCAAATCGCGATCGCGGGAACGCGCTGCTTAGAAAGAAAACCGAGGTGGTGCGTTTTAAAATGGAAAGCTTAGCGTGCCGTTTGCTTTACGACTCCTAATTGAATGTGATTTACTGGCGAGAGGTGAAAGAGTCGTGTAGCCGTTAAAAGACAGGTAAAACCTTTTCGTCCAATGCTACATAACACTCCTGTGTAATTTGAGAATCTCTGAAAGCACGGAATTTAAAGCAAGATTTATCACGCAACTTCCAGTTGTCGGGCAACTGCTCATTAAAACCCGTGCAAGCGCGCAAGCGACGAACCTTGAAACCCACCTTTTCTAATGGGTTGTTGTTTCGGATGCACTTTATTAACCACACACTCACACACACACACAAAAGCGTGCTACCCGTGCACGGTATGCGCAAGGTCAGGTGCTGAAGGTGTCAGCGTGTCGGTGGTCAAATTTATGGTTGCCCTTTTTTTTTCGTCTTCTTCTCCAGCCCACCTCGAAACGCCATCTGGTTGGGTCGTGCGATGTACTCGTCTCTAATTTGCTTCCTCTAATGGTACGGCAGGCGGACGGTTGTCGCAGCCAGCCGCTGCCAGTGACGTTCGCCCACCGAAGAGTGAAGCGCTTTCCGAGCTTGTGGCGAGATGTTTTGATGGATGTTGTTTTTTTAATGTTCTCTTTGCCAACCTCTCTGTCTCTCTTTCCTCCAACCGCCACTACTGAGGAAAGTCATGTTTATGTAGCGCGGGTTTTTTTTAAATGATTTCGTTTCGTTTTTTTTATATTGTCCTTCGTGTTGTGTTTCATGGCAGCGAAACAACAACACTCAGCGCTATCGTTGAAGATGAGTCGCCTAACACGCGTGTGACGCTCCAGCAGTAGCAACCCGTCGGCGGCACGCAGTTCGAAGATCACTTCAGCCGAAATGTGGCGACGAACCTGCATACGCTCTTTTTTTCTCCGCTCCCCTCCCCCCCCCCCCGCCCGTGGCACACGAAACGGTCAAGAACCAATCTGTCCAATAAATCTTTCGCGTGGCGGCGGTGCTGGCTCAGAATGTCCCCCAGCATCCTGTCACATCCATGTTTAATGTTGCTCGAATGGAACAACTCCTACTCGACTCGGGGGGCGATTCTTCTGTCACGCCCGTCAATCAGCGGTTAAAACGGCAAGCTCCCTTGTGGTTGCCGGTCCGTAAATCAAAGCAGCAGCATCGGATCGTCTCCTAGCCCTTGCGCGCAAAAGAGGGCTGCCGATGCTGTCAACTGATTGTGTGCGTGTGTGTGTTTCGTTCTGGCGGTTGACATTTGTTTACGGTCTGCACACAACTGTGTCAATGGCAAATGGTTTTACGCGAAACCCCCAGCACCATCTCCTCCACACGGCCCAGGATCGACACCGTGTGGCTTAATTTGAGCACATCATAACCATATTGGCAAATGTTGTACACGATTCGCGGTCGCGGTCGCCGTCGGTGGAGGATACACGGATGCGGATTGCCATAAATTCCGCCGAGCAACCGAGGGTTTTATGTTTCACCCTCCCAGAACGAACGGAAGACAGCACCCGGATCTGGCCGCGGCTCTCCGATGTCCCTTTAAGATCAAGAATTCACGCAGATGTTGATGATTTGTTGTGCGGTGTTTTTTTTTCCTCTCCTCAGCTGGCTTTGGGCATTTTTTTTACGACAAACCATTCTACCATTGCGTTGGTCGCTTCTTCTAGCCCTTCCACACTTTCTAAGCGATCAAATAAATGGCCAGCGATTAGCATACGATTTGCATACATCAGCTCAGTGGCTCAGTGGTGGTTTCGATAACACGGATCTTGCGCCTTCCAGACCGAAACCAGGATGTAGCAGCGCGCAAGCTTAACAACAGTGTTTTTTGGTATGGCAATAATCTCAAAAGCTCTTTAGCAGCGCTTCGTCGTAGGAAATCTAGGAATTCCCCCTTTAGTTTCTCTGCTTAAAACACACACAAAAAAAAGACTCCCAATAGATCAGATACCGATCGATCAACTCGGCCCAAGCGTGCATTCGAACGGGGAAGTATTTGACAGTTTCCCTGGGCCCGCCAATCAAAGCACCAATCAAATATTGATCTTTGCCGCGTTCCACGTGCTCTCCCTTTGTTTGACGAATTGGCCCGTTTGTATAGCGATTTGTCTCGCCAAACATTGACAGTGGCTACCGGTTGGCCTGCGGCACGCACCTTATCTGCTGGAGGCTGTGTGCTTACATGCCCGGCAGCAGCTTTGTGTGATCGGCCGCACTTGAAATGGGTCAATATTTTTCTATTACACAAAATCGATGACCCATCGAAAGCGGGTCGGATGACTCCGCCCCCCCCCCCCCCATATGGCTCCTTTTGGTCGAGCGGGGATGGGATGACACCGTTCGATACCGGTATGGCGGCTCACCCCAAACCTCTTCAGCTCCAGTGGACGATCATTTATTTGCTGATCGTGATCGCGACCCAGCGGTTTTGCTTGCCTTTTCCATTCCTTTCCATTCCCGCCACTGTTGCTGGTATTTTGCACCACTGAAACTATGCTGACTCAATCGGGATTATGTAAAAAAGTGGGCAAAACTGCGCAGTCAAAAGAGGGAGAGAGAGAGAGAGAGAGGAGAAAAAAGTAAGCCATACACACACACCGAATTCCCGCTCATGCAAAACCGTGACCGAAAGGGAAAAGCAAAAGAATCCAGCCGAAACGATCGGGTCGACGTCGCGATTATGCGCACGCTCCTGACTCTGACCTACCTACCCAAGCCACCCAAGTCACCCGCGACGGGGGCTACATCCGGGATTGGGCCGGTTTGTTTTTCGGTTGAGCTTCGCTTTTGTTTCGTTCCGTTTTTTTTCCATCGCCTGGTGAACTGGCCAATCAGGATCAGGAAACCTCCTGGAAAGCACGGGTCAACCGAAACGGTGCAAAACGGTTCGCTGAACGGGTGAGGGGGTTTGTTGGGCAAAGAGAGAAGGATTACGAAATGTTTCGCGCTGATAAGAGTGTGCATGTGGCGGTTGCGGACGAAAGTGGAGCTGACATCTTGGATACACTTGTCCTATCCTGGCCATACTGTTTCCACACCACGGTAACCCTTTATGACAGTCTGACATCTGACAGCCCCCTTGAGTGGTAGAAGATGGAATATAAAAATTGTCGGTCGTTACAGCCGATGCCGATTGCGGGCTACTGCAACTCCGCAAGCACGTCTCCGCGTTGTCTTAATTCAGCTTGGAGGCAAAGGCCACCGCAACATGACCACCATCAGCAGCGGCAGAGTGCGCTCCGGGCAAATGTGTAAGGCTAGTAGCAATTAATTATGCACGTTTCGGCTTAGCTGCTCCGCTTGGGGTTTATGGGCACGAGTGGCGAAGATCGCGCCGTCGCCATTAGCTGGCCATCTCCAATTTTGGACACGTACACGTTAGGAGACTTCCAGCGACTTCCAATGAGTGGATGATGATCAACAGCTGTGCTGTGGATGCTGCTAAAGAACGAACGCTTCGGCTTAAAGCCATCGTTAATCCATCCATAAACTGATTGCCAAGCCCCATTCATCTTCGGTGCGAAACTGAAGAAGAAGGGCAGCGAAGAAAAAAAAAACAAACTGCGCCACGTTTAGACAACGAATTCTAGGCTGCGCGTCCTCCACCGCTTCACCGAAGGCCACTGGGGGATGATTAATGTGGACAAAAGAGTTTGCGAAATTGATTGATCGGGTACTGTGGTGAAGGACCGTCGTGCCAGATGGTCCCCGCTCGGGGAGCTATACTTATGAATCAATTTGCTCACGGCCGATGACAGTTCCTAGCGGGGATGCCCCCCATATGCACCCCATGTATATGTGGTGTTCTTGAACGTTTTGACCAAACATTGCCACCCACCGACCTTCTTGATGGACATCCCAACTCACCACACACAATTCTCGCTGTGCTCTTTTCTTCTCCCCTCCAACAGACTGGCGAATGTTACGCACCGGAAGTATGCTGCAAGCAGCAGTCGCTGCTGTCCCAGTCGACCGTCCTGACCAACGAGGGTTACGTCGTTAAGGTACCGGAAAATCAGTACCTCCCACCGGAGGGTCAAAACACCGTCACAAACATTCAAACTGCACCCCCACCACCCCCACCCACCACACCTCGCCCACCGCCCACCACGACACGCTATGTACCGCCACCCACCACCACACGCTACGTCCCACCGCCGACCACTACGCGCTACGTACCGCCACCGACCACCACCCGGTACGTGCCGCCCCCGACGACGACGCGCTACTTCCCCCCACCGACCACCACGCGTGCACCGTTCCGCGGCGAGGAGTACATTCCACCCAGGGAGGAGGTGCCGGCCCCGTCCAATGACGACCCTAACAAGATCAGACCTCCACAGGACGAGATCCCGAACCCGGCCAATGACACGCCGGTCGTGATCCGGCCGACGACCCAGCGCCCCTTCCAGCCGCCGCGCCCGCAGGGTCCGGATGCACCGCCGCCACTGCCGCCGGTAGGCTGCTCCGCTGCGATGAACTGTACCGAGGAGGAGTACTGCTCGTCGACCGGCGTCATCTCCAAGACGCCCGTCGTGCTGACGGAGGAGCAGAAGTTGTTCCGCGTGCCGGTCACGCCGTGCCGCAACCTGGAGCGTGGCTTTACCGGCGTTTGCTGCCGCGATCCGGACTACGTGGACCCGTGGCCGGTCGGTCAGCTCGGTCAGTACAATCCGGAGATTCTTGGCTTCGACGATGGTTCGTACAAGCCGACCAATGGCAACGGCAACGGTAACGCGGTTGGTAATGGCAATGGCAACGGCAATGGACGTCGTCCGGGCGAGCCGATTCAGGCGTCCCCGTCGCAGGTAACGTCCACACAATCGTTTGCACCGAACCAGTTCGTCAGCCAGACGGCCTCAGTCACACAGTCGAAGTCGCAGTACGATCGGGGCGTAACGGCGTCCGCTTCCTTCCAGTCGACCGTCGGCCAGCGGGTGAACGCGGCACCGGCCGGACTACAGTTTACCAACAGTGGCAACACGCGCTTCCGCCCGTTCCAGAACCAGCGTTCGGAGAGCACGTTCGCTAAGCCACAGCAGTGTGCGCCGAGAAACTATGTAAGTATGAGCTCCGTGTGTGTGCGATCTATGAATTATGATCATCAGAAGGGGTAATCCAACGATTGCGACTAAACTTCAATGTCACACCGAAATGGGCCCTTTTTTTGGAGGGGGATCTTGTAGACAAACCGTTTGACAGGTTGCACTACGTGTTGCACTATTTGAATAAAGACTTGAAAGAAAAGAAGTGAGAAAGGTGACGGTGCAGGTCAATGGATTTATGAGCGTCATAAAAGAATCTCTGAGCTTTCGGTGATCCTCCGCCGATCCGATCATAATAATATGCTAATGCATCGCAGCGAAAAGGAAGACCTGGAACTACCTGGTCGTATATCAACTGCGTCTTGGTTTAGGTTTTCACCCAGAGAGCCATCGGAGAGGTCGTAAAATTGATTCTAAATGCCAATCCAATATGATCTCCGGTTTGATAGGACTTGAACCGGAGGAGTAGGTCAGCTAATAGCCATCTTGATGTCTTATTTGTGTGCTTTAAATTGTGATTATTCTGTGTTATTGATGATCTTTGGCTTTGGACGTTACAGAACACACAGCCACGCGGGGCAGGACCTCTTGGAACCGGATTCGGCGAGTTCCCGTGGCAGGCGATGGTGCTGCTGGAGACGAACAAGTCGCTGCTGTGCGGAGGAGCCATCATTTCGGATAACACCGTCGTAACGGCGGCCAACTGTGTCTATGGGTAAGATCACTAATCAAACTTCCTGCAGATGTTCCAAACACTCACCCGCTTGCCACTTTCCACTGCAGACTGAACCCACGAACGATCCAGATCAAGGGAGGCGAATGGCGCCTGGGAGTCGACGCGGAACCAAAGACATTCCAGATCGTGCGCGTCAAGGACATCGTGTACCATCCGGCGTACAATCCGACCACGCTGAACTACGACGTCGCCATGCTGGTGCTGGAGGACCGCCTGAAGTTCGACACGCATATCGGCTCGATCTGTCTGGATGAGAACGACGTGGTGCCGAGCGCTTCGTACGAGAACTGCGTTACTACGGGCTGGGGCAAGGAAGTGCTTAAGAGTAAGTGTTGATGAAGGTGGCAATCATGCGAGAGGTTAATACTAACGTGCTCTTTCTCCCACAGTTCACATCCAAAACGCTCTGATGCAACAGATGTCGATCTCGCTGCTGTCGGAAGCGGAAAGCCAAAGCCAGCTGCAGCGCAACGGTTTCGCACCGGAGTCGCACATCTGTGGCCGACCGTCCGGCGACGCCTGTGAGGTCGATGTGGGCAGTGCGCTGGCCTGTGCCGATACGAGCGGTACCTACTACCTGAAGGGCGTGTACTCGGCCGACAACGGTTGCAACCGGCCGGATCAGATCGTTTCGTTCTCGAACATCGATGTGCAGTGGATCAAGCAGGCGCTGAAGAACCCGAACCAGTTCATCACGCCTGTGCCGAACTATCAGACCGCGGCCAACAGTCCACAGGTGTCGCGGGTACAGCTGCAGTCCACCCAGGGCCCGGCCTATAACAATAAGTACCTGCCACCGTATTAAGGCGAACCGGACAGAGTCGAAGACACGGCAGAACAAAGCACCTACACCAACTAATCAACATCCAGTGATAGTACACGAATATAAACACACACACACACACATGAACTGGAAGCTCCGTGGAAGGTCCCTGAAAGTAGAGCAAGAGGATAATGGTGGATCTTTCTCGGCATCGAGCAATCCGTTCAGCATTACATACCATTTCACACGTAACGTACCACCAATCAGCATCATTATTACACGCCCATTTACACATTACACTAGAACAACCAGTACACAACCACACACACACATACACACACCTTTCCCGGGTGGTGCTACACTTAGGCGTTAAGTGAATCTTGTCCCTCTTCATTTTACACCATCGAGATGAAAACACACGGTCCCCCCGAGAGAGGAAGAAGGGATCCAAATGGATGTTCAAACCAATTTTCCCACAACACAACAAAACACTTTAATCTTCACCATCTTCACCCAACACGTCCCCAACTCGTCCCCAACTCGTGCTCCACGTTCAAAGCCCGGGTGGGTTGCTGTGTGCGCCAGAGCATCAGACGATGTGTCTTTCGGTGGCCAACACTGCTCACCATTAGCCTGTAGTGAACTGCTGGATTTTCTTAAACAACATAGTAGCGCTCGTATCCACAGATCAAGTTAATCGTCATCACCATAGCAACACACGACACACGCAAACACGTGGCTACACGCGGTATTGAAGCACATCACTAAAGTGAGGACTCTGGAGCACCTAGGATCATACTCCGGTGCGCTCCGGCAACGTCTCGCAAACACGCACACTAAACTGGCAGAATGGCGCACCAGCCACACCGTGACCGGGCGTTGGAGCGCGAAGCATCACGTGGGCGTTACTATCTTTTTACATCTGTAATATTATTTAATTACCTGTACATAATAAATATTGTAAGCTTTCATCGTTTTTAGGAAATAATTCAACTGTCTTTCATTTCAAAATTCGTATCATGATGACTGTACTGTTTCTTTATTCACTTCCTCGCTTTCTCGTAGTTGGCAATGTACCACTGCACGGTATCCTTGATAGCAACGTCAAAGTCGGTAAACTTAAAGTTGGGCAGGTGCTTCCTTAGTTTCGCATTGGAGGCCGTCTTCTTGTACTGACCGTCCGCTTTGGTTGTGTCGAACTCGAGCTTGCCCTTGAAATCGAACGCTTTGGCAAGTGATTCAGCCAGCTGAGCGATCGATACTTCGGCCGATTCGTCAACGGAAAGGATGATCGGCTCGACGCTGTTGTAGTCGCGCAGCACCCAGATGAAAAGTTTAGCTAGATCCAGCGAGTAGATAAACTGGCGGAGAGGCTTGCCCGTTCCGTACACGGAGAAGGATTTGCTTTCTTGCGGTTCCTACAAATGAGGAAAGAATCAGAAGAAGTGTTTCGATTTGAAGCGACATCTCACGCGCATACTCACGTCGGGGTTTGTAACAAACATTAGTTCATGCAGTCGATGGATCATGCCGGGAATCACGTGGCTTACACCCGGCACAAAGTTATCGTGCGGTCCAAATACGTTGCAAGGCACTACTGAAGTGAACATGTCGCCGTACTGCTGGTTGTAGGCGCGGTTCAGCACGTCGATCATACGTTTGGCGTGGCTGTAGCCGAAATTCGAATCGTGCGGCGGTCCATTGTGTATCTAAAAGGAGTTTAAAATGAGACATTTCTTCCTTCCAAGCTCATTTTTTTAAATAAACAGTCGTTGTCTTACTGACCATAGTTTCATCAATGGGATAAGAGGTTTTATCGGGGAAGATACAGGTCGACAGGCACGATACGACCTTCTTCACCTTCAGCTCGTGGCTGAGCAGCAGTATGTTATCATTGATTAGCATGTTTTTGCGAAAGAAATCTAAATTATTGCTCATGTTGTGGAACAATCCGCCGACCATCGCTGCCAGGTGGACCACATGCGTTGGTTGATGTTTCTGGAACATTTCCCTCGTTGCTGCCAAGTCGCTACAGAAGGAGAAGATTGTTGTGAGAGAGAAATTTGCACTTTTGCCAGCAAACTGTCACCATAACTTACGTTAGATCCGCATCTTTCGAGCCGACAAAAATCCATCGTTCATCTGCCGGATTTTCCTCCTTTATCACCGTTTCGATGGCCTTTCCAATCAACCCGGTTCCACCCGTTACTAGCACCACTTTACCCATTTCTTCGGACCGGTAAAGGAGTATTACAAAGGCGAGTGATGTAAACTAACGTTGGCTCAGTTTTATAAACCGGCACACAAACATAACAAACAGCGTAAAACACTAAAAAAGAGTTGGTAACAATATTCTAATGGATTTTGCTTTCTGATTTGCAACAATTTGACACGTCAACCGGGCCCAAAATGTAAACATTGGTCCAACTAACAAAATGCTTGTTGACAATCGGCGTTTTATGGCAGACACCTTAGCATGCTATAAATAGAAAACCCAAGAGAGTTAGACCGTGTTGAAAAGGGAATAAAGGTGAATTTGTGATATCTAATAAATTCTGCCAATGAAAAAAGCCTATATTTACTTGACTTTGCGATATCTGTAGTTTGAATGTCATACACATCGGTGTGTTGGGATACACTTCTTATTAATTTTAATATCCAGTGACTATACCATAAAAAATATTTTAGATCGTATTATAAAAATATTTAAGTCATCCGAGACAACAACCATTCATAGTTCGTGTATTGTCCGTAACAACATGATGACGAGAATGCGCTAGTGTCCAGTTTGGATTTATGTGTTCACGAGCTAACTTTTTCATCTATTTAACTAACTGTCTAAATCTTTGACGAAGTGATTAATTTAAAAAAAAAATATACATATTCTCTTCGATATCATTATATTACAACAACGTTGAGTGGTTCAGCTCTACTAATTGATGGCTAATTGATTCCCCCACTTCTCACTTCAAATATTTGAAACCAACACCAATGATCTTGTACTATGGTTTTGACGGCTGTGCTAATCGGCCTCGAGTTGTATGCCGTTTCTGCAAATAACGACTTTCATATTGCCCGTTAAAACGACTAGCCTTCATCTACATACAGAGCTGCACTACTTAAACCGATCGACGTCTACCCCTGGGTGGCGACAGTCAAACAAACCTACCATTTGATCCTTTGACGGCGCACAGCGATCAACCGATCGTCATATCCCATTAATGTGCACCATTTTTAGAGCCTCACACAACCTTCCCGGGACTAATCCCTTCGTCCACCCTGATTTCAACCCCCGTATGGGGTACGAGATTAAGGTACGCGCACGCACCAGCACAGAGCTTGCATTGTTATTGCGCTCATATTTCAGGATAGTTCACGAAGTGTGAAACGAAATGGAAATGCAACAATACGCAAGCGACCGATAGAGAGAGAGAGAGAATCAACAATCCATTTCCGCGCCCTATCTCGCTCCGGTTGCGGTAAATACTGCAGGCGTAGTCTGAAATGTCCTAATAAGCCGCTCAGGGACATGTAAATAACACCTCGGAGGTAGAGCGAAGTGAGGCCGATTTATACCACCCGGCCCGTGGCCCCGTGCTCTCGCCCCAACAGTTGAACGTCACACAGCAAGCACGAGTTGGTTGGGTGATTTACTCGGCACGAGTACTGGGGGAGTACTGGGCAATGGTAATAACGCTTTGGCAGATAAGAGCAAGGCGGCCTACACTCGCTGTGCCCGCGCGAAGAGGTGTCACCAGGGCCGGTAACGAAGTAGTTTCACGCCGAAGTAGCATACGCGCGGCGAGCTAATGTGAGGCCACCAGTACTGGTCCAGCGGTGGCGGCGGCAAATATGGCAATACGAAATGGCGCGTTCCTTTCCATCTCATTACCACAGCCCATATGGAGTGGCGTTCCCGTTTCCTTGGGTTCGTCGCTTGTTGTTCTTTTCTTAATGGAAAGTGAATAAGTGACCGATTGCGATCGGGGTGCGTTGGAAGGGGGTAGGTTGGATTACGCGTGAGCGGGAAATCTCCAAGACAGACCTTGTGGACAATTGATCTATACCGTTTCGATTCCGGTCTGTAAGATGTAGCATATTAAAATGAACTATCGCCCCAACGCAGGGCCTTCGCTTGCGCCACCTAGACGATCAACAAATAATCAACATTAATAACAATGGTCTCCGGGATAAGATGCCCCACACGCATGCCCTCTCTTCCTTCGATGGGTGTGGCGCTCTCGACCATCGAGGGAGACACCCGTGCGGCCGTTCCTTCCAGCGAATAGACCATCTGCAACAACGTGCTAAATAAAGGTGTAATTTATGCCTTCATTCTTCAGCTTCGTGGGGTCATCCTGCTGCCTGCTCGGTGTCCAAAAGAAAGGACGAAAGGGAACACACACTGGCAAGGACGCGTGATGTGTGAAGCGTAAAATTTATGACGGGATTGGCCGAGGGGATGCAAAATGCGTTTTGATTATGATTTGAATGGGTGCTAAATTTCAATTTCTGTTTTTACGGCCCCATCGTTAGTTAGGGTTTAATTCAATTACTGTTTTCTCTCGTCTCTCTCTATCGCTTTTTTTTACAAAATAGGAAGAGAAAGAACAAGCCTCCACAGCTCCGTTGCGGAGGTGATCGCGGGCGGCTTCCGTAAAGTACCGTCTCCTTCCCGATGTACTGAGGCGCAGAGTGCTGAGAGCGCTGCCGTATCGCCGTACGTCCCTCCAAAGTGTGGTGTTGAAGGGTACACAGAATGGATGGTGTGAGTTTGGTCTACAAAAACAGACCCTCCACGGTGCCGCCACGATGCTTAATCGGGTGAGTGATGAGGGAATTTGTATTTATTAAGTTAGTGCCGCGTTGCGCTAGACGCGTTTGCTAGGATTTGGCCCGGGGCCCACGGTCTGGACACGATCTTTGCCACGCATGAATCATGGGTGTAATGTAACGACAGAGGGGAACAGAGTGAACGGTTGTGGAGGAGGCCGGTGTTGATGAAGAATATCTTACTTTATGTTGCATGGATGATGTGATTAGAAAGGATGTATATTCATCACTGGAAATGATCGCGCTTATAGCAGAAAGGAAACTGTTGATTGGAGGTTGATTTATGCTTAAATCTACGCGAATGAAAGCAATTCGCATTGGAGTATTGATTTAAGTGTATACTTAACTAATGTTAGTTAAAATTGCTTTTAAAATGCCAAATATAAATAGTGAAATGTAGCAAAGCGTAGCATAATTCAATCACTGAATGTCATACCTTGTATATTTAATTCCATCTCAGCGTAATTACGCCTTCCAAACTATGTATCATTCCAGCCTTCCAATCTTTCATTGCGATCTTCATCACAATTCAAACAATCGACCTCAAAATGCAAACCGTCCCATCCCTAGCTCGATGACGATTGATGGCGCAACAGTCGGAATGAACTTAAAACACAACGACCCGATCCGGTCGGTACACTCCCTCAACAAAACCTAACGATCCATCCATCTCGCACCCTATTACCGCGGTCACGTAATCTGGCTACAAAACCCGGCCCGGAGCGAGCCGACGGATGGATGAAATAATTTAGGCTGGAGTTGAAAGTAGCGAACGCCAACCGCTCTTTAACTCCAGTGTCCCTGCTGCTGATGTTGCCCACGACGGCCCCTTTCGACAATGAATACCCTATTGCCATCCGTCATCGTGTCCTCTCCCGCAACAGGGGGACCGGGGATGAGATTTTACTTTCCACACGATCGCGAATTGGGCTCAAATTTCGGAGCTTGCGGAGCGTGTGGGCTGCACCGGAGCTGGTATGTTTCGCAACCGCCCAAGTCCAAAACTACGGAATACGTCGTCGTCTGCTTTGCCTTGCAAGCCTGTGAAGACGAACGGTGACGAAGGCTGACGGTGGGATTAGTATTTCACGTAGCGATCCTTTACTTACCTGCTGATCGCGTGACCCATCAACGGAACCTTCTGCGCCGGAGCGGAGTTTGCTTGCAAAGCGGGATCTACCGAGATCTACCCACCCCAAAAAGGGAGAGTGTTCCGTTTCTGCTGATGGCTGATGCCCGATCGCGTGTCATAAATTTCGCGCATGGTCATCGGTCATCGGTTGGCAAAGGTCTCTCTGGTCGGTCGCCCTCTCCTTTGGAGCGTTCAATGCGTACTTTCGCTTTCGCCCTAGCGTTTCCTCCATGTTTGTAGGATGGCAGATAATAGAAGCTAGGCGCCTCGGACTATCTACTATCTTACTCGGGCAATCCTTTCCCGAAATGGACAAGCGTTGCTCTACCTGCGGCAAGGGAGAAGTGATCGACTTTACTGCTGCTGTTGGTTGTGCGAAGTTGCCCGTTTGCTTCCTTTCCGTTCCGTCCGCTGTTCAAGAACTGTCATCATATTTCACCACGCCGATATGAATGGGGAGAGCAAAGGTGGAATGAAGCACAGTTACGGAGACGACGTTGATGAGGACGATGACAGCAACCGTCTCGATGGCGATAACGATGGTAAGCGAGATTGCGGATGTAGGATGAGGAAGTTACTGCAGAGAGGATGGAAGTTCATTCAATGGTGTAGAAGAGAGCATTTGTATGAGATCAAATGAACAAAAGACTAAGAAATAGATGTCAGCTTGAAAAACTAGGTTCAATTACTTAGTCCTTACTGTACCGAGAGTCATCGTTTCCTTATCTTAAAGCAACTCTTGATGAAAGCCTATACATAAATAGACATTCATAACCCTTTTCATCGCTTCAGCTACGCTCAATGAGGCTTCAAAATATTCATTAATCAAACTCATAAAAAGCGTTCATCGCACCAACATTAGCAATGGCAAATGTGTCGTTTAGCCCTTTTCGACGGCAGGCTGAGCTGGCAGGGAAAAGGTTGACCGTTTCACTTTCGCACGGTGCAGTGAAAGTTCCACCGGTGGCGACCCCACGGCAAGAAACGGATTAACAAGCCGCAGCCGTGTTTTGCAATGAAATATGATTGGCAGGCCATCGGGGGAACCCAGCGTCAAGCGTTGTGCAAATAGCGGCTTAGCCTCAGCTCGACCCCGCGGGAGCATTCCGCATGAGAGAAGTGGCACCGCAGCGGCAATCGGCTGGCTATGACATTTATGTTGAAGAAATTATGATTTCTCATAACAATTATTACATTTATTGTTATGAGAAATCGATCGCGGACCTCCCCATTCTTCCCTGTTTGTACGGCGGCAAAGACATTAAAACCCATCCCGGGCGCAGTGGCGGACAGGGGACAGCAAAAACAATCATCCCGGTTTATGATCCGTACCGAATAGACTTTCCGACCGTGTTCCGTTTTGTGACCCGGCAGGCAACACGGCCAGGGCAGCGCTACCTGCTACCGAAACCGTTCCGTGGCCCGAAACCGACCGGGGCCGTCGTCGTAAATCAAATCTTTTAAATGTTATTATCGTAAATTAGACTTAAACGTGTCGTGCCACATTCGCCGGCCCTGGAGCAGCTTATCAGCGGGTTCTCTTTTTTTTGTACAGCGCCTGTGTGTGTGTGTTTGGTGAGATTTTTCCACCCCGATCCACCCTTTGGGGTTCTTCTGAGACGAATCGGGCTTGGGTAGAATATTTAATCGGGTGGCCGCGGCATTGTGGCTCTGCCGTTCGAGACTCTGTTGGGCTTCCTGCTGCGTGTGTGTGTGTGTGTGACTTTGCGCCGGACCGTGCTGTGGGCCACCGTGGCTGTGTGTACGCTGCGTGTGCTGCGGGAAACTGTTGTTGTTGCCAAATCCTTGCCACCTTTACGTCACCACATCAAACGGAGCAGAAGCGGGCTTCCGAAAAGCGCAAAACTCCACCGTATTTGTGTGTTTGCCGACAAAAGGCCGGCGAAGGAGGGTGGAGGATGAGCGCACTTGGTTCATTTTGGGCAGGTTTTGAAATACGATGTCCGAAAGGCTTCGGCTGACCTACAGGCGAAACGCAGGCTTGTGGAATAAATTTTCCAACCATTTGAAATCGGTACGTGACCGTGGCTCGGGGAGGGCGGCTGCTGCGACTCCTGGCGGCGGGTGAGTGAGCGCGTGAGCTGATTCGCTAAGAGCGGGCGTTTGTTTGATTTATGGCAGAATGCAGCTCATTTTCCGGTCGTTCATTACCCGGTTTGGACCCCGCGGTCGGCCGCGTTATGCAGCTGTGTCGGGCGAGATTGCCATCTTACGCTGCGGGGTGGCCAGCGGTTTGCGTTCTATTGCAGGCCGGGAAGCGGGTTTCAACGGTGTCGAATCGTGTATTAGCTTGAAATGTGTTTGCCGTTCCAAAGGAAAATCTGTGGTTCTTCCTACATTAAAATAAAGCACCGCTTTACTGCACATTTTCTCCACCAATTATCGATCGTGCCCTGTAAGACAAACTTCTAAAACAATGCTCACCATTGAGCAATCACTCGATCGCTCACGCGCATAACCTCCGCAGCTTCCATGCAATTGTGTGGCCGTAATGATCACTCCCAAATGAAGCACGATTGATTTTGCAGATACGAATCGGGCTGGTTCTGGGGCAGAGTGAGCCAGTCGTCGTCGTCGTCGCCTCAGTCGCCGCTAACGAGTGTGGTGCTGATTGCGCACCGGATGGACCGTCGCCCATATTGAGCGCGCAGTCGATCGCGCGACCGATTGGCGATCGATCACGATCGATCGCATTGTGATGGGTTTGCAAAACGGCACACAATAAAATAGTCAACTGCCGCTATCGAGAGGGAATGGGCGATAGAGAAAGATGGAAAGAGTGGATAGAACAGACCGGGAAACCGGACTTATCCGTTGGAGGGCCGATGATACGCTTCGCTGTCAAGCGTTTCATTGTAATCAGATGATTTAATGGGCAACTTGCGCGTTGTCGGTCGGTGAAGCAGGTTGGAGGAAGAATTTTGGAGGGAGACAGGCAGGCACAAGCGACGGGTTTTTGGCTGAAACCGGTACTAATCCTACGCCTAGAAACAGATTGATTGCCATCAAAAATACGACACATCAAGATTTGTGTTTCGGATCTGGGTTCACCTTCCGCCTTCTTTTGCCATTCCGCGTCTAGGCTCCAGAATCGTCTTCCCGGACCGTCTCAAGCCCAGTCCCAGCAACGGGTGTCAATCGAGCCAAGAGGTTGTTTTGCTTTTGTTGTTACGACTGTTCGTACGGTGACGTGAAACAGTCCACCGGCAGCGGCAAAAGTACAAACGATCGCAAAACCGTTTCTATCGTTTTGTATCTGGCATGTTCACAGATTTAATCTGCTCCGTTCTGGGCGCTCTCTTGCTATTTTTGGGATCCGGCACTGTGTTGTGCTGTCTATTTTGTCCATGTACACGCGCACACACAGTTGCTGCATTCTTGTGTTGAGAAGTGGAGTTGATTTTTTCGTCGTTGAGCCGAGAAGAACTGGAAAAATACACATGCTTGTCCACACCTGGACTGTTGTGTTCGTATCTGAGTGATGTGTTGTACTTACGGGTGAGTTTTATAGCATACAAATGTGTGATTTTATCGTTAGTGGAGTGTAGGTGTAAGTGTTAGTGTTCAACATCCTTTGTAACTTATTAGTGTCTTCTATTTTTATTTCCTTTTAATTATTTTCAATGTTCTCATAATGTTTCCCACACCCTATCGTACTGAATAACTCATCTAAGGATGTACTTATATGCTTATTAATTTGCTATAATTCTTGTTTACTCTTTTGCTATAAATAATTTTCATTCTAGTGTTGACAGAACCAACACAAAAAAACTGCAAACTTAAAACAAATGCCTCTTCAAGAGCAAATTCCCATGATACGTTGAGCGATCACCTGACCCATGCGAAAGATGTCGTGCCAAAATCATCCCAAACCACACACACACACACACACACCCATAAAACGCGTTTCCCACTCCGCAAGACCTAAATTCGAGCAAACGGAACAACCCCCGGTAACATGTCACCGTTATTCGTTTTACGATGGTGATGTTATTTTTGTGTTTTGTTTTACTTGCAGATCGTTTGTAATGCGAACGACATCTCCCTGGTTGGTCGGCTCTGCGGCCGTTCTATCGAGCCTGTCACGAACCATTTCTCCAGCCACCTTCCCCCCCCCCCCCCCCCTTCAACCCATTCTTTCAACCCCGGAGCCGTACCCGTGTAGCCCATAATTATGGTCTATCGATCCGAAATCGATCGCACAGGTTTCGCGCGCACAGGTTCCCTTTCCGTGCGCAAAATGCGGCTGTAGATTATCTGTGGCCCCGGCAGTGCCCGGGACCGGTTTCATAATTTACAGCCCCATAACATCCCGAAACTGACCATCCGTGTCCATCACGCCGGGATGGTTTCGCTGCCTGCGAACGGGGGTGGCTGGGAGGTGTTGCTTCGCTGGAACTGCTGGGGCCAAGCGTTGCAGGATGTGATGTTTTATTTGCTGGTCCCGTGGCCGAAGATTGATGGCTGCTGAGTTTGAGCGAGCGAGCGTCTTGCGGGTGTAGAATGTCGAGTAAAACCGATCGGTTATCGGGGCCGCCCGATCAGTGCCGGAAGCAATCCGCGATCGACACAGGACCGGCACGGGCACAACACTCGGCGGTACCATTCCGATAGCTGATATCCGCTCGGGGAACCACACACACACACACACACACGGTACGTGGTGGGTTCGGTTGCTACCGATCACCGGACTACCAAACGGGGGTCCGCGCGCTGTAATTTGCAAACTGAAACCATCCGGCAAGTAGCAGCCTGCACTTGGGCGCAGTTTGTGATAAGACCCGGCCCGGTGACGTATAAAGTAATTTCGGGGTACAAATATAAATATTAAGCTGCGGGCTGTTCCATGAGCCTGACGGATGGATTCTCGGGCTCGGGTGGTCAACACGGGTCGAAAGCCCGGACTGCAATGTACTCCCCGGGCTATGGATGAATATCGATCGGTCAGCTTTTCCATGCCAGCGAAGGGATCCTTGGTGCGGTTTGTCGCTTTAAAGGAAATTTTATTCCCGAAAAGCGAAAAACCCTTACAATAATAACGTTTCATATTTTGAATGTTCGCTTTCGGCTACGTTTAAAATGATTTTTGACATATTTCGGGTCCTACCGGGCCCATCCATTCAACCCGAAAGGCCGCATAATATACGCCCTCCATATCGGTGCATATTGATCTAGAAGCAACAGTGAGATCAATGCCCTTTTTGTGCCTCCTGGAACACTGGGGCCATTTTTCGTACGTCAAATATGGCCATCATTCGTGTTTGATGCTAGCGATATCGAACGTGTATCCGGTTTTGCACTCTTCTTTTAAGTCGCAACAGGATATGTCTGTGTCAAAAGGATAAGTGACAAAGAAAATGTGTGTCGGTAACGTATTATTTAGGAAAAGTTTTATGATTTTGAGCGGTTTTGGGTTATAAAATTTGATGTACGCGTTCGATCATTGCCTTAAATGATAAAGTAGCCCAAAGAGACGCATTTTTAGAGTATTGAAAGTATTCAAGTGGATCATAAAACATTATGTTTATACCGTTTTTCGAACAATTTGCCTCAACGCAATGATGTGGAGAGCAGATATTTTGTGTTGCAAATTCGTTGTAATACTATTAAATCTATACAAAAAAATCTATACAGCAACTGCAAATCAGACCGACGCAACCGTCAACATCTCAATCGATCACTTGTGCAGTCGCTGTACCCGGTCTCAATCAACTGTTGAGTACCGTGCAAGCAACCAACACGACCGAACAAAACCCCCTCAACGCACAGCAAGTGAAAGCAAACGCCGTATAAAACAAAAACCCGACCCGGCCGATCGGGAATCGGTCAACTAGGGTTTTGTATACGGACGTCAGGACGCTGACGAGGACGAGGTCGGCTGCGAAGGTGTCTCGAAAGTGTCCAGCAATCGTCGTCGTCGTCGTCGTCGTCGTCGTACTGCGTGATTTATCGATGCAATTTATAAATGGACACATGTATGAAACCGTACGAAACACACACACAAACACGGACCCATAGTTTAGCCTTTTTGGGTTATGCTTTTTGGTGCGTACCGGGCCTAAGATAAGATGAAGAGGCAAGCGGCGTGAAGGAAAGGCGTTGGATTTGGGCGTTGGACCGGTATGGTAGGATATTTCTGGTTTGTGCGTGGTCCCGCGTGGATCGTGTGCACTTGAGTCGTCGAGGGCGGTCGAGCACTAAGTGTCTGAATGATTATATAATATTCAGAAAATACACACACCCACACACACAAGCACACACATACGGCCACGGGAAAATGTGGGAGAAAAGCTATTTATCTTCCGTTACCGTTTCAATTCTCTGTCCATGTTTGATTTTTCCCTTTTAATCATCTGCTTGTCCATTACTCTCCGAAGAAAGGATTTGTGTCTGCGTGTGTGTGTGTGTGGGGGGGCTTTTCGGTAAATCGTTGGGTTTTATCTTATAATTTTCACCCCGCTCTTGAGGGTTCGTCGCTTTCGCCAGCGTTGCTGTCGTTTTATTTGCGATGTCATTAAAACAAACGGAACCGAACGCAAACGACTGATGATCGTCGTTTCGCGCAATCGCGGTGGCAGATGGTATGGTACAATGCGACCACCCCCCCCTCCCCTTCTGTGTCCCTATACGTATGTGTGTGTGTGTATGTGTAATTCTTCGATGTCTCGGTGTGGTCCGAACGGTTCCGCGCACGATCGAATCGATGTGACAGATAAATTCGATCGCCGGGTGGCAAAGTGACAAACCGGCGCGTAATCGTTTTATCAAGATTTTACGCTCCGGAACGAAAGCGTTCCACACGTTCGGGTGTATGGCAACCCCCACGCCACCAACCTCATGTATGTGTGCATGTGTCCCTGCCTGTTCCCTGCGCCGCTCGGTGGAAAGTGCGGTCTTTCGGTGATAAAGTGATTCCCATTTAGGAACGGTTCTCGATCATATCGTAATCAGATTTGTGCGTCCGGAACGTCCGTGTGCCGTCTGTATGAGAGAGAAAGAGAGAGAGAGAGATACACAAACGGGATGCGGCCGGGGTGTCGCGCTTGTGTCGTTGTTTCGTTCATTTCTTTCTTAACAGCAACCCCGCGGGAGCAGCACCGTGGGCTTAAGCTGGGAAAATATTTGTCTCCTGGCTAGAGGGTGTGCGCTTAGCGGCAGGAATGTTTCATTTTTTGTTTTGTACCGGGCAATGGTTGTGGCTGTGGTGTTGTTTTAATGCTTACATTATAATTTCTCTCTATCTCTGCTTCTCTCCCAGCCCGGTACGGATTCCTTCTGTTCATTGTGTCGGGCCGTTTGCATTTCCTCATTCATATGCGGTGAAATTAATTCGTTTATAATTGTTGCAATGGATCTTCCGTACGGGGTTTTTGATTTTATTTTGATCGTAATCGGGCTGAGGACGGTAAACAAATCGTGTCCCATCTTGGATGGAGCAGGACACAGAAGAAGGGGGACTACAAAATTTGTAAGAAGCTCACATTAATCATCTCGCTATCGGGCACGATCGACAGGCTTTGTGCCGCTGCAGCACCGAGCTGGCCCCGAAGTGTGGGAAGAAGGTATCGATCAGTAAAGTTAACTGATTTATCCGAACCGACCCCACCACCGGGAAGGTGTGCAACTGCATCGATTGCGTTTGTCCGGTTTTATTGTAGCTTATCAATAACACACGAACACAAACACACACACGCATGGGGTTGAGTATATAAATAAAGCAAAAAGCGGAGCAGGAAAAAAAAAACAACAATCAACAACCAAAGCACAACTGCTCAGCAAGATAATTCTGATGTAATACACTCAACCTGTTTGTGCTTGACACTCAATCCAGTCAATCAATATTACAACTTGCTTGCTGCCACCGCGTCCTGCCCTTCCTTGCCTCCCTTCGGCCGGGCGCTTTCATTTGTTCCTATTTGTTCGCGCGCTACTTTTGCGCTATCCGATGCTTCCATGTCCCTCGCGCATGTGCATGTGGTTTTGCGTGGCCAACGTGGCTCACCGACACATCGCGACCGTCACCGTCGAAACCGCGATGATGAATGATCGACAGCCAGCAACAGCGTGCCGGCCTTTTTATGGCATACAGTATTTTTCCACTGTCTGCACTAAACGATGACGATTGTCGCGCGGGTGCAGCCCTGGCAGTCGGGGCAGCAAGCAATCCTGTGAAAACCGTTTATTGTCACTTCGCAACCTATTTTAGATATCTCACAGCACCGCTGGAACTGGAACCGGACGTGCAAGCCGCGATGCCGCAACCGAGAGCCTAATGATGCGCGAGAAGGGTGGAAATGGAGGGCTAAGCAGGAGAAAAAGAAGCCCGAGTGGATGTGCAGATGACACAAAATAATGAGAGAGGAAAAAAAAGAGCGAGTAAAAAATCCTTTCCTATTTTCACAATTTCCACTCTGGTCGGCTTGGAAAGCAAGGGGAAAGATTCTTTCCGTCGTCGAGCGATGGAAAAACGCCTTACTGGGACCGCGATACGCAGAAGCACACCTGAGAAAATGCCGCCTCTGATCCCGTAACAGACGGTTGAACAGGTTGAACCGGGACGAAAATGTTGAAAATTTCATTAGAAGTAATTACACCAAAGACGGGGGAAGGGGGAGGGGCAGCATGATTCCGTTCTAGGCTGGGCCAACAGGAGGTGAGGGGGTAACTGTAATCAGCTTCCACCGGGCACTTCTCACACTTGTTGATTGCGCTTCAGCAATGTTTGATATTGCAAAGCGCTTTCTATGGAAAGGATTTCCCGCTGCCGTCCAGCTTCTGCTCTGTCGCTTTTCTATTCTACTTGGGTTTACTTCGGAGGACCTGGGACCGTGTTTCACAGCTGTCTCCATTGTGTGTATGTGTGTTTGGTCGGACAGTGAACGGGTTGACAGCGATGAAAGCGTTTTGCAACGTTTTCCCTCCGATTGCAGTCGGATGGCACACCCATCATAGGCCATCATTATCCGGCCGGCTGCATTCTGATGGTTCAGCCTGTCTTTCCCTCCGTTTGCGCTCACAGACACACACACACACATACGTGCGACAATTCACTGGGTCGCTGGTCGCATCCGATTGTCGCCAGCGGTTCGTCGCCTGCCTGCAATCGTTGAAATCTTTCGCTTAGCGAAAAGCCTTAAGCTGAGCGCGCGTGTCTAGGTAGTGGCAGGGCTTCGTTGACGTCCACTACGGACGTACTTCGTTTCCGCTTCGTGCAGTTTGAAGTGCGGTATGAGGGGGACATTAAATGAAATATAGATATGTGCTTTAATTATAAAATATTTTCCTATACAGTCCGGTCGGTCTCGGGCTTGATTAAAACCTGTTACTAGTCGGGGTTTCGCCGCACTGCAAGAGGCTGGCGATATTGTTGCGCATTAACGCACTCACGAAACCGAGTGCGTTTGTAAATCATGGAGTGCAGCGCGGAACACTTGATGGGACGCTTTTCTTCCGCCAGCCGTTGCACAGTGCATAGCCTGGCGTTGGTTGAAGCGGTGCAAGTGGCTTTAATTATTTCTTTGCGATTCGATTCGCGGGAACTGTTTTCGAGCGGCAGAGGTTAGGCTTTTGTGTGTCATTTCCACGTTATCCCCAGTTGCATGTGAGAGGATGGAAAGGGAGAAAGAGGAAAATGGTGTGAAAGGTTGAAAAGGGAATATTTTACATGTTCTTGTTGGGAGCTGCTAGGTTGCTGGAACGTTGCTTGCGGGCTGAGCAGTACGGCTAGAAGATGAATGCAAGATGAATATTTATGTGCGTACCGTATGGAGGAATGGAAGATACCTACAATGTAGCGAGCAATAATTCCCGAGATCAATGGTAGGAATTATAATTAAATAGATCTCTATCAGCAAAACCCCTTCTTAAATATGAGTAATGCTGCTCAATAAAATAAAACTGTATTTTAACAGCTTTACAAATGGAATGAGCAAATGGATGGGGAAGTCCTACACAAATCGAAATGCAGGCACATTCTCTATTTCCTTTTACGCCATAGAATAGTGACGCACTGGCAACAACAACAACAACAACGAAAAAACGTCTCAAGGTGCGACGAACAATGCGGCATATTTTCACATTCGTACGCAGTCGCTCTAATTAAATCAGTCGCTGCTCGCCACGGCCGGCCGCCGACACCTGACGAGGTGTTGATTTTAGGAAAAAGGTTGAACCATTTATTCCGAGGCCCCGGGAATGGCACACCATAAGCGTCGTCGTGTTCGTGGTCGCTGTGGTATGGAAGGCCATCGCCGGTGTGAGGACGGTGGACGACATTCTCCAGTAAGTAGTGAAAATGACATCGCACCTGTTTGGGCAGTGCGATCCATTCCATGCGCAATGCCAATCAAAGCTCCTGCTGTTGGCTGTGCCTGGGCCTGCGCATGCCAGCTAGAGTGCTGCCGGACGCGCCGTGCAGGTGCTATTTGAAGGCGTGTGGGGAAGATATTGATGGCTGGGAGGTGCAGAGCGAGAAAAAATGGAGCAGAAAGTAACGTTATAATGTCAACACTTTCCATGGTGGAGCGATTGGTATGATGGTGAGGAATCGTGTGTGTGTGTGTTGCAGTGCTGCATTATTTATAAGCAAAGAGAATGCTATGAATCCATTTTCCAAACCAGACCAAGGCTTGCGACTAGTTATGGTTGTAAAATGACATGTATTATGATATTTTTATACTACAGATATACATTGAGCTTGTTCGAAAAGCCTTTTCACATCTCAATCATTCTTTTTAGGATGGATTATACGCTAGGCACACCCTTTTCCGGTCCTTCTATGTACGATCGCATGCGATTTACTGATTCCAATTTCTACCTTTGTTACACCTTACCATACATCAAACGTTCCGAACCGCCTGTTCTAAACAGCGCAACCCGAAAGAACGAGACGCGCTTTAGATTTAGGAGGTTTGAAGCGGAAAGTTATGATGTGATACACGTTCAATTTCCCCTCCCAGCTTCTCCTCGCCCGGATTTGATCGGTGACATTCCTGGGCTAGTAAGGGGCACGGGACCCCCAAACTGCGAGCGGGGGTTCGTTGCTTTTTGGGCTTAAAGTCGGCAGTGTAGTGGGGCTTGCCCGACCTCTCTATCGGGCCCGGGAATCAACCGAATCGACCAATCGATCGCTTGTTTGCATAATCAGCCCATAAATTATGATCGTGTCATTACAAATTGCAACTATTCCCACTCGTTTCTTTCCTTTCCCTCCAACGGGAACGCTAGATGAATCCGATAGGCACGGCAAGGCAAATGCCAAAACGGTGGAAAAATCGTGACAAGGCGAGGACGGCGAGGTTGACTTGCAAATAAGCGTTTGCTGAAGGGCAGCACGGAAGGAAGAGAGTGTGGCAGAGCGTTAGAGAGAGAGAGAGAGAGAGAGTGAGAGAGAGAGAGAGACAAATGGCAGACTGAAAAATCACATACCATACCCAGACCCTGAGCGATCGTGGAAACGGAAAACGAACGCCCGAAATGCCGCACCGACGACGACGACGACGACGGATAGCATCGATTATGAATTTGCCGCCGCTAGAGGTTTTTGATCATGCAAGTCAAAGGCTTGTATCGTTTGATTTGTTGTTTCTCTCCCTCTTTTTCTACAGTTGCCGGAGTATGCGTTTGGGGCTTCGAAGTTATTCCGGCATCCGTTGTTGAACCAGTTGCTCAAGTTTCGGGACTGGCCTTTTGAAGCCATTTGCTCAGAGCTGTTTGGAAGCTTCGGGGTTCGTCAGAGAAAGAGAGGGAGAGAGATCGCGGGAATGCTCTACGGTTGTGAACTATGGACGCAGCTTTGATTGTTCCGTTTCAAACAGATGCTGTGTTTGTTTGTTTTGCAGCAGTGAAAGATACGATAAAGTTGAACCGATAAGACCTGAGAGTTGACGGATAGTGAGTTTCCCGGTGAGCCCGAGGCGCATTGGAGTAGAGCCTGAAGTTGTTGGGTAGTAAATTGCTTCATCAGAAGTACTGTGTTCGGTTGGGAAGCAGAAGGTTGGGTCGGTGTCTTTGTGAAGCTCTTTGGATTGTTTTGACAGCGAACCTTTGGAGAGGTGCAGCGAGGCCTAATTGAGGAGCTAAGTCCAAGCAAGACGTTGTGCAATTTTCTGGAACTTATTGAACGATTTCACATCTCAAGATGTTTGATGTTAAGAGGAAATTAAGATATTCAATAAAAGCTGTCTTATAAATGATTCATTTCTTTGAATGGCAAGCAAGCAATATATTTCCCACCTGCACCTCACAATTCCCGCGAGTTCTACTGCTAAAAGCTAATTTGTAAACTGATCTTGTCCGGAGACAATATTACAATGTAGCTGACAAACTTACCGAATTCCAGGCAAAATTGCCCTCCAACTACCGAAACCACGTTACTGGCGTCGGTAAGCAACCCTTCCCCGCGTCCCCACAGCCGACAGACATTTGCGGACAGACCGCACCAGGGACAACCGCACAATTTCCGGTACAAAAATGTGATAACAATTTTGAGGAATCAATTATTTGACCTCGACATTGCCACCGCCAGCCAACCTCGAACGGCTCGGGCCGCGGAACGGTGCAATGCAGTTTTATCGGGGGTTCCGTGTACACCGGTGTACACCCATGTCAGCGCTGTCAGCATTCCGGCATGTTTCGCTTTAAGGTCCGAGTCGCCTACAGTACAGGGAAACCCGTGTATGGTCGCTGGGTCCGCTTCTAGATATAGACCTCACGCCCCAGACATGGGATTCGAAGATAATAAACGGGAACTGTTGCAGGTAGAGGGAAAGAGAGAGAGAGAGAGAGAGAGAGAGAGCGCGCGCGCAGAGACACACAAAAAAGCTCAATGCTTAACTAAACCCCAAATCGGACAATCAGCGCGAAGGCGAAGGTCTGGCCGCACTGGAGCACTCTGGAAGTTATGCGAGTGTGGACAGGTCGGAATGTTCACTACCGATACCGGGCAGGAAACGAGGGAGAAGGGTCGCAGCAGAAGGCAGGAAAGATCCAAAATGACACGCAAAAAAAAAGGCAGCCAATACGATCACTGCAAGCAAAACACTCGGTGTGTCCCAGCCATTGCGCCGACGGGGGAGAGAAAGAGAGACGAATGCTGCCCGCCTATCGGCGGAGGGTAATACTTCTGGGGGCTCCCAGAAGATAAGAAACCGACTCTGAACTGCGTGTTCGGATCGAATCTTTGACCAGGTATGCACATACACCTCCAACCACCTGTACCGATAGTCGTGAGGAAAGGACTCTCGAAAGGAGGTGGTGGTGGTGGTGGTGGTTGTGCACTTTGCTCGCCGAAACAAGTAAAATATTTTGCTTCGCTTTTGATAAACCACTCTCGCACACGGTACACGCTTTTGATGGTTGTGTCTTATCGGTTGACCTGGGTCGGATAAGGTGTTGGGGGTATAAATTATGTCTGTTTTTATTTTTCTTTCAAAATGGACAAGCATAGGGGCGGTTGGGTAGGTAGGGAATGGTTGTATTTTGGAGAGAAAATGAGAAAAAATCAGTAATGATGTTAAAACGGTTGCTGAAAGTGGAAAGGCATGTTGTGCAGGTTCGTCGCTTGGCTCATTTAGACGCTTAAGATAAGCAGCACTGATAGCAACACATCATAGAGATTGTGAGTCATCAGATTGGGTAGATTGGGACTATATGGTGCAAACATTGGTGACAGCCACCCATCAACCTTCTAACCTCACCAACGCTTTCGATGACTCATGAACTCCGAAAACGCTGATCAAACTCCTGCCAACGGAGACGCATAGAGAGCTGCATTGAAAATGACACTCACTGAATGCACTGAGACAAACAAAAAAAACAGCAAACGAAATCGGTCTGGACATTTGCCATAATTTATTTCGCTCCTTCACGCGCACAGAACGACCCCGTTTGCTGTTGGGCCGTTGCGTCACCGTCAAACCGTGGTCCGAGTGTCAGTCAGTCTGGTCGCGCCCGCAAAAAAAACCCAGACCCTCCAGCGCAGGAGCAAACATAAATAACGGCCATTATTTAGCCGGCTGTCATAATGTACCCATGTTGCCACGGGAGCACCATGGAGCCACCAAAGTTTGGCCAGCTGGAGTTGGGGTTTTTTTCCTCCGTTCTCCGTTGAGTTCTGTGTTCGGCTGGCTGGCGCGTATTTGCTCGAACCTGGAGATGATCTGCCTGTTGGTGATGCTGAAGATCTTCGTTGCTGCTTGTTGAAGCCGCACAGGGCTCAAAGGTGGGACGCATTGCAACATTGTTCGGCCCGTTGGTGGAGGAGTACTGTGCGGCTTGTTTCGTTTCGGTTTCGTAAGCGATCTTTGCTCCAGATGGTGTGCACACAGCCACGGGTCAGCGACGAAATCAACACTCGGCGCGAAAAGTTGTCCATCAACGGGTTGCAAGAATGTTGCGCCGGTCGCGCGGGACAGGAAGTGCAGCTGCGTGTGTTTAGCCGGGGGAAAAAGGGTCGCGTCTAGGGCGCCACGACCACTCGGCTAGACACAATCCCTTACGGCATCGGTTGTGCAAATTGTGCACTCCACAAAGCGAGAAAAAGGGTCCTCGTGTCTCGTACGCCAGACACGACCGGTTGCTGGAGCAGTTGCTTTTGCTTTGCTCCTCTGTTCGTCTCTTCCATCCTGTCACCTCTCCGGTTGGATCTTGGGGTTATGATTTATGACAAAGCTTTTGAGACGTTACAAATTTGACGTTTTGTACGTAACGGTGCAGAACAAAACAACAACAACAGCAACAAAAAACCGCTCCGTCTCGTAACGTCTAAATATTAGCGATCGCATCAACAACTTTTCACCGTTAGTAGGGCAATGAGCATGAAAGCAATAGGCATGGACCTCACCTTCTCTCTTTACTGTCTTTCTCTCGAGTTGGTCACAAGCTGCAAAATGCATTTCATTTTCACGTACACACACACACACAGACACAGAAAATGCACCCACAATCGTGCAACGTTTCCCCGGGGCCGGATCAAACCCATTTACGTCATCGGTCGCAAA
>KI919312.1:61011-95339 GCA_000473525.2 Anopheles melas | reverse complement strand
AGCCCACAAGTAGTGGTAGTGGTACAGGCAGGCCTTGACCGACAGCGGTTGCTGTGCCAAAGAAGAAGAAGAAGACCATTACAAAAAAAAACCCAGGACAACATAATAAATTACTCAACAAAACACTCAGGAAACAGATTTCCAATGGTTAAAAAGGTTAACATCCTAGCCTCAACCTACCTGCGATGTAATAATCAACATACAACGTGACATTGAAGTGGTGTTTACAAACTTAATAGAGTGTTGCTACAACATGTGAAATCTGTTGCATGTTGTGAATTTGAAACATTTGTCCAACCTTACGATACATTGAACCATACATTTGTTCTTAGGATAGGTTCCTTTGAGACGTAGATAGTGTTGAAAAGTATACAATGCCTGTACAGATATTTATGAGAGTCGAAATGACGTTTTAAGGAAGACAAAATACTAAAAAAGATTGAAATGATACGATGGAATTGAGTGCATGCCATGAATCCATCACGCTCAACGATCTCCCATGAGTCATCCATACGATCTCTTTGTGGTATGGTATACGATTCTGTGAAACTTTCAAATTCCGATGAAAAATTTGTTTCGACAGGGAGTTTAGAACCAACCGTGTCCCATATCCTAGAACCAACCGAAGAGGATGAACCTGTAATTATGATTCAAAAGACTTTGGTTTCTTTTTTGGTTGTTTATTCGGAGTTCATATGTGGATTACTACTACCATGGTGAGCTCTAGTTTAAGTACAATTACATATGTCGATAGCGTACTGTGAATGAGGACACGTCAAATGAAATGTATTTAGGTCACCCATCTGGAGACGTGACTGAGCCACATGTGTCAATCGATCAATAGGCCACATGTGTCAATCGATAAAAAAATATATCTCAATATAAAAACAGGACCGAGTATTATTCGATGATTTTGTTTCCAAACATCAAAAATAATAAAGTAGCAGCATAGTTATGATGTAAAATTCCTTTACCAGCTATAACCGTAACTTGTTTCTAAACATATGCAAAATAATAAAAAACGAATTATTTAGACACAAAAAAACACAGGATGCTCTAAGGGATTTCATTAACAATTCGTTATAAAGGATAGCAAATCACCAAGGAATTTAGAAATTAATTGAATACCTATATTTTCTGTGAGTTATACATGTCACATTAACAACAGTTGACACAATAATAAAAGGATCCGTTTTTCGACGAACCCGACTAAACTATTCAATCAATCCAATAGCTGCATAAATAAATGATATCTTACGAGGAATAAAGTACAGACATCGCTCGGCGCTGACAAAGCGTATGCCCCGTTTTGTAACATCCTTTTTATCGTCCGTATTCCAGCTGCAAACGCGCGATAAATTGATTGATTTCCCATCCATAAAACAACGCGCTTAAAAGTGCCTCGTAAATAGTTTAAAGGCAAACAGTCTCGCAACCTCGGCTAAAGTCGATTGGGCTCGCGGACGATAATATGCTTTGCACATTCGCTTTAATTCTTAATGGTCGCCTGACATCCCATCAAAGCACTTGCAAACGCGAGTACGGACTCGAATGGGAGGAGAGTGTGAAGTTCCGTTTTATTTTTTAAATTACAACTTTTGCAAAAAAAAACGAATTACATACAAACGTTGCCCCAACGTGTGCATTATTTACCTCGCTTGAATTCACACATACATACGTGCGTATAGAATTGCAAACCGACAAAGAGACAAAATACGCGCTCGAGGCCAATGAATAATTTAGTCGACTTTAATGGCCGTAAGGTAATGCCGCGGAAATCCACTGATCACTTAATTGGGTAATACGATTCGCAGCTTTACAGGGGTGTTTTTTTGTTGTTGTGCTACTTCTTCTCCGTGGTGCACTACTAGTAGTAGCTTTACGTTAGCAGGAGGCAGCGGTCAAATAGTGTGCAATGTGCTCATTTGCGTGTACTGCACATGTGGATGAATAAAAACAAGGGGAAAGAGAAATTGTTTTTATTTCTGTTTGGTGTGTCCCTGGTCCGCACGCTGCTGGAAGAGTAGAGCAAAAATCATTGAATTAAAAATGGCCAATGGAAAAACAACGTATGCAGCGGAGATAACGGATTGCAATCGAATGGAGCACATGAAGCAATAACATTTCCGACTGCAATTATTGCAGTCGCATTTGCATTGCGAGGATTGAAACGCAGGTTATACAAGAAGCAGGGGAAGATGGATCGAGCGTAATGCTATAATAAGACTTGGCTACTTAATGCCTGAACCTGGCCGGCCATACGTTTTAATGGGCGACCTGCTGGTCGGTAAAAATTAATGCATTTTCCACACAATCAGTCAGTCAGTTGGTTGTAATGGGGTCTGGTTTTCGTTTGCGTGGAACACGTTGATTTGCGTTTAAATTGAAAATTTCTCCAACACATTTGTTTATATTATTATTATTTTATCTTGAATTAATCGTAACATTAACATTAATTAAATAACATTACTTTCTAAACCTAGCTTAGATTTAATCTATTTTGAACTAATGGAGTAAAAATTTGCGAGGTGGTGCTTTATTTTACAGTGTATAAAACCATCCCTGCATATCACCCTTCTTATATTTATCCTCTGGATATTTGTCATACAGAGGAAATATGTACACACAAATCTAATTCATTATTAGAACAATAATTTACTTTAAAGTCATTGCTCACTTATTTTTCTGATTGAAGTTATAATCGAAACAAAGTAAAATCCTAAAACTATTGTAATACGAGACTATGAACCCTTAAACTATGTTTAATTTTGGAGTCGCCGACAAATCATCAAGAATATCGCACCAAGCGCGAGAATGCTTAGATTATTTTAAGGTTAATGTTTAAAGCCACAAAATGTCTGAAGATCCAGCAGAAAAGTCTTCCTCCTCAGAGCTTTTACACAATACGTCACAATTGTCATAAAATCCAGGGACAAGCTAGTAGCAAGTAACAGAAGAGAAGGAAAAGCTCTAAAAGTCAAGCCAACCCGCATAAAATGAAACGATGCAAGTGAAAGCAGCTCGAAAAGAACTCATCCTGTTTGCCCATTTAGCTATGACAGTGCTGCCCTTGTACAAACTATATCAGGAAGTGAAGCTCGTTTCTTGGCCCCTCGTTTCTGTCGCTGCACCCCTATAGCTCAGTCAATGGAGGATGAAAATTCAAATCTCACACACCAACACACATCAACATCAGCTATCTACATGTTCCACTTACGTGTGGTTGAGTTGGTAGCTCTGAAACCAGGCTACACCTCGCCCTACGATGGGAACCAATTTGGGCCAACACTTTCGGCACGTCCAGCATACCCGTCCGTCCGGAAAGGGGGAACATTCCATCGACTGACAATCCAATCACGAGGACGTCCAACCTCCAATTCTAGTGTGCTCTATATCCCGCACCACAACCAAAAAAAGAAAAGGTGGCAAAAGGACAGCAAATAAGATAACGATGTACTGGACATCGTTGCGTGTGTTTGTGTGATGCAAAATCCTCTGGACGAGGAACATTTTACGTGAGACGTTACGTGCCTGAAGCGATAGAATAGTAAGACGGAGGGGTGGACAACATAAACTCCTCACCTTTCAATACCTGAACAGGGCCAGTTTTCGACCGCCAGTAGCCACCCAACAGGGTAGTTTTGCTCGATTTATCAAATTCTGACATCCAGCGTCTTTTGGGAACATCAAACGGACCCAGTGGGTGAGAAAAAAGTTAACCTTAACTAGATTCTCCCCCTCTGGGAGGGGGCGTCACCGGTGGTCTAGTGTTAGAAAAACGTGTCCCATCAGCAACGTCTTCGTTGACTGAAGCTATTCAGTCGCTGACAGCAGTAATGCGCCATCGAAAGAGGCTCACACAACACATTGGAAGTTGGGCAATTGGGACAACCTCTGTTGTAAGAGTGGCGTGGAATTTCAAAAAAAAAAAAAGTCTGACCACAAGACCATCGTACTATCATCGTACCAGTGCCGGTTCAGTGCCGATCGATCGTTTTAACCTGTATGACACGATTATGGCGGCTTGCCGGATTGAATCGAAAACCTGTGGTGCGGGCTGGGTTGTCGGCAGCATCGTCCCGGGTTGAAGAGACAAAGTTTGTGCTTCACTTAATCTTTTATGATTACATTTTCCATGCTCCTGATGTACGCTCGTGCAGTGTGCCTTCCTTTAGTGACGTTCTCGATCCATGGGATCTAGGGCAGCAGTGCCGCACCAAACCGCACCAAATTTTGCTTTGATATTTTCATCCTTTCGGTATCAAATTGAGAAAGTTTGTGCATGAATGATAGAGCTTTGGTGTGAGGAGGAGGAGGAAGCAAGTGTGCAACGACGGTTACCTAAAAGAAGTAAGAATTTTTTTTTAAAGTTTGTTTTTTATTAGTTGTGTGATTTTTTGAAATAATATCTCTTACCCGCTGGATCAACGCTGTACTAACTATCCGTGCACCAAAGCCTGGTGACTGATGAAAGCTGTCGAGCTGTGGGGCAACTTTCGGTTCGGTTCGGGCATCAATATCGGGCGCGCGCGCTGATGCTGATGGTGGAAAATACGATATGATAGCATTAATAAATATCCTCTTTCCTAAACCGGTACACGTCAGCGCCCAGCGGGAAGATTGATATTCATGCTTTGGCGGGAAAGCAGTTGCTCGACAAACTTCGTTCTCGTCGTCGTCGATCATTGCCGGGCTGGTGGGAACAAATAATCATTAATTTACAGTATCTACTGCATCTACTGGTTTGGTGCAAAACAACATAACTCTTGTGATAAGAAAGTTGATACCACTTGACTAATCCTGCTAACCGACATGCTCTGGTTCGGTTAAAATATAGCTTTTTTAACATTTTGTACAGCCTTACCCTGTATTAAATTAGCCTATGTACAGCATACATAAATCTGCAGCTGTCTAATAGTACCCACAAGCACAGTAACAATCAATTCATAATTGTAGGAACGAAAATGTCGGTAAGGTCAAGTGCCGAAGATGTTGAGTCCGGTTGGGATGTAATACGGAAGTTACAGTAGTTCTGCTATCGTGGAACGATCGCACTTTTGTGTAGAGAGAGCAGCATCTGCATTTTTCTGCATCGATGATCTGCATTTTTCGGATAAACAGATGGTCCACCAAGGACATGAACCTTGAACCGCTCGAGCGAAGCAATAAAACGCTAAGGATAAGTCTGAACCGTGCGTTCTCCGATGCAGGTGTTTGTGTGCACACGCGATGAGGTTCGGTCGACAGAGCACGATGATATAAATCCATGAGACTTCCGGACTTTCCGGTACCGTGCCGTTAGCAGCCACCAGCGTCTTGAGAAATCATTTTAATCGAGTCACAACAGAAGGATGAACCGTGACAGCGAACGTGCCTTTTCCTGGTGTTACCAACGAACATTTAGAAGAGCGCAGCCGTGCCCACCGATGAATTAGCTCGCTTGCCATCCGCTGGTTGTCGTGCATTTCATCTCGGCAATTTTGTAGCGCAAACACAACCTCCACCACTTTGGACCGCTCCAAATGCGTTTGCGTAACGCCGGACAGCTCGAGCATCGATCGCAGCAGTCCGCGTGTTATCTGGCTGTTTGTAAGATCACAGCCATTTGCAGCCGGCTTCAGCCACAGCTCTATCACATTCAGTACGCCCCTGTCCAGCAGGGTGGAGGTAGCGCTTCCGCAGTGCGTCCAGAAATTCGTGCAGCAGCGCCAACTTCTTCGTTACCTGCTTGTGTTGCTTGCGCAGCTCGATGTCTTCACGGGCGGCCGCATACATGCGCCTCAGCAGGTTTTTCACGATCTGCTTACATATGATCGGTGCGTTCGGGGTTTTCCACCACGGTAGTTTGCGCTTTTTACTTTCGCGCATCAACTCAAAATCCGTCTTGCTCGGGTCGACTTGATGCGGAAAGGGGGAAGGAGAAGGGGGATGTTGAGTAGAAGTCGAACGATTTTTGGCCGGATATTACGTAATATTTGGGATGCGGAAAGGACACCACCATGGGGACATTACCTGATTCCATATTTGATCGGTGTTGATTATCTCGATTAAAAATGTATCGAAAATATATTCTAAATAACAAGTTATATGCAAAGGAGGTAAGAAGGAGCACGTAATTTGTACAAAACATTTTGGTACACCACTTCACTAGCGCGCCGGATATCAACCGTCAAATGGGTACACGTCAAATGACAACCGACGATGCCTGGCGGACGAGTGAACGCACACAGATAAACCTCTATCGCACCAATACTTCGACGCCAAAACAATCGGGACGTAGAGTTACCAATGGTTTTCATACCAAAATTAGGCATAGAAGTGATTGATTTATGAAAACTAGACAATCTCCAGCGTAAGCAAGTTTTTCTTTCTTCAAAAAGATCATTGATGTCTAATGCCTTTACATTCATTTTTATTTGTACTCACTCAACCGCACACACACACACACATTTTGAAACGATGATCGCACGCACACATAAGGAAATCCACACGGGAAGACTCGTTTTCAGCACTGCAGTAAGGCACGCATGGTCGTTAAAATTAAAGAACGTAACGATTTGCGCCGGAACAAAACACTTGAGATGAAGCCCCACAGCGTGCTAACCGTCTGGAGTTCTATCCTACAACCCAAATCCACTAGTTCCGCCTGTAGATCGAGCAGACCGGTTCCGAATGTTCCGGAACAAAATTTTCTGAATTATTGTATGGATTCTTGCCTGGTGGACGACCGACTCGAAAGCCGGCATGACCGCGTAGATTGTCATAACAAAACGAAGTCAGTTCATACGAGATTTGAACTCATGACCATATAAACAGGGTCATCATATTATTATACTAACCTGTAACAAATACAGGTCGTTTATACGTTTTGTTTTGTAGCAGTCGCAAATAAATAAAGTAACATAATCGACCATTAGCTCCCATCCGTCTCGTACATTTCCCTCTGTAGCTACTGCCCTGCGGTAGTGCTTTGGTTCACGTTGGCCTTACCAACGATAGAATATTCCATGATTTATTGCTGTTGTTTTCCAGCTGGACATACGAAAAAAAAGTCCGAACGAACAGAGGAAAAAAAATGAGCTTCCATGAATCATAGAACCAATGGATCGTGTACCCTGATGCATATTGTCTATCGCGTTTGATAGAAGCCAGTTGTTGCGTACGGATGATGTAGCATCTGCCCCCGCTGCCTGTACGGCACCCAGCTCGGATGACTCTTATAGAACGTCTGCTATCTGTCCGTACCTCCGGACAAAATGTATCTTATTCCACTCGGTAATAATGTTAAACAATTTCTAGCTCTCCCTCTCTCCTTTTAGCCATCTCCATCTGTTGGGAGTTTTGATTTACTACTCCCGTTCAGACTAAAGGGAAAGCCAGACAAAACAGGTCCATTGTGATGCGTAACGTATTAAAATCGACTGCCATTTACCAGTGTGCAAAACCAAGACCAACCGGACTGGTAAATCGCATTCCAAAAGCCGAAGGAATCCCACACACAACGTTTCACCTGACACCCGAAGCACCTGGGCTGTACTGGTTCTGGTATCTTTATTTCCATTCCGCACCTTCTCTGCACTGCGGGCACAAAAACCACCTCTCCCTTCCCAAAGCGTCCAAAGCGAATGAAGCTAATGAAATGGAATATTTTCTCAATTAGGTTTCCAATTGCGTACGGTTTAATTTGCATACGCAAGGGCACCGGTTTGCCTGCCGATATATCAAGATGCCTCTGTCTGAGCAGAGGTTTCGGAGAAAAGTCGGAAAGTTGAAGGAGGACCACAACAACCACTACCACCACTGGACAGTACCGGAAACCCGACTACAAAGGGATCCGACATCCGGCTACATACACACACGCATAGGATGGAATGCAAAAAAAGAATTAAAAGAAGAATCGATTCGATTGGTAACGTCCTCTCTACAGCTTCCGGACGCTTGCCCATGCTGAACTGGTGGTCAATAATTTTTACCCGCTCCGTGTTCAGTACCTTCGATGTGGAGTGAGACTTCCGGCACCTCTTCACCTTGTGCCTCTAGCGACGCTCTTCCGATTGCTTTGTGGTTTGACCACACCGAGTCATACAATTGAGCAGTACGAGATGGTCCCGAGCTCCAATCGGATTCCATTGGCTATGTCCAGGAAGTCCTCCCTTGCGCCTCTCCTCGCCGGTCTGGCAATTACCAGGATCGTTTCTAATCTGTTCTCGCTTCCGAACGCTTGGGCGCGTGCTGGAGCCCTTGCCTTGGAGCCTTCGTGCACACTTGTGAACGTGTGCCGAGATAAACACAGCATTCCAAGCAATGGAGGCAGCTAATCGTGTACACACCTCTTTAGTATGGCTTTTATTGCCAGGTTAGGGAGGTGTAGATGTGTGCTGCTGGTTGGACACGAACCGAGGTGCAGGAGAGATATGATAGCACTCGAAATTGGCTGTGCATAATTTATCGCCATGAAAGGAAAATAAACCAAGCTACACCACGTGCCGGCGCCGTTCCCCCCAAAAGCCTCACAACGTACGGGATGTGTTTGTTTCCCTTTCCGCCGCCACCCGTTGCCAATCTAGATATGTTAACACAATGTGCACGATTGCGATTGCGTTTGCGTTTGGTGGCAAAATGTGGAAAATCATCCATCCAAGCCTCGTCGCATGGAGTATACATAGAGCAAGGAGCAAACCATAAAATGACGTTATACTGCTGCTGCTGCTGCGGCCCTTCCTATCCGGCGCAACAAATCGGAACCACTCGAAGCAAACGATGCGCAACAAAAACGCAACTAAACGTTACAGCCTTCTCGGGTGGTGTGTGTGTGTGTACTTGAGCTCTGCTCAGTAGGCGTAAGGTCCGCTCATAACCGCATCACTGCCATTACCACAGTAAGCGTAACGTGTGCTAACGTTAGAGCCTAGCAAATCGGAGTGAACATGTGCGTGTGCGTGTCCTATTGTGCGTGTGTGTTTGGGATATGTTTCATTTCAAATGTAATTGTGCATGTAATAGTCCGGCGAAGCGATAAAGACCGATGAGTGTGTGCGTGTGCCTTTAACAACGGTACAATGTGCGTGGCTACGGTAATATCCACCTGGAACCATTTAATCCGTATCACTGCCAGGCGACCTGTGCCGTGTGAAAGGGGTGAAAGCAGCAATATGTTACCGTGTTTGTGTGTGTGAATGTATGTAATTGCTGCTAGGAGCAAATTAACACTGATCCCAATTTTCGGTTAGGGTTTCAGTGCCTCGCTCACAAGCTGCTTCGTCCTAGGTTTGGCAAATATCGACACACACCACCGCGCACCGCCATTCCTTTAATTTACGCCCCCCTTTGATTAATCCCAACCCCCAACCCTCCTCAAAACAAGAGCTTTTCTGGTATGTCCCCCCACCCTCATCACCTTCGCGTCCACAAACCGTGTTCCGTACGAGCGTCTTTAGCGCGCTCGTTAATCTCCAAAAAGACAGCCACGAAGCGATACCGCTCTGCTTGTTGACTGCTGCTGCCGCTGTGCTACAAGCCATACAAACAACAGACGCTTCTCTGCGGCATCCGGTTCGAAGGACCAAAATGGTGGGTACGCTACCGCGGCGCGTCTTGGTGCCAACTCCTTGCAGAAAGCGGAGTTGCTTGGTGACGGCAGGCTTAAAGGCAGGGTAAATAAGGCCGCCAGAGGTGTACCTCGTGGCGATGGTAACGATGACAAGTGTGAAAGATTAATCGCTTTTCGCACAAAACCGGTGGCAGCGCTATCGCTTTCCCTTTTCCGGTGTGTCTTGATGTTTTGGTAGTGGTAGGTTGGAGTGGAGAGAGACGCGTGGGAAAAAGCACGGTGTGCGAGTGTCAGAAAGTGCGTTTTATTTGAATTTTAAGCGAGCAGCGAGAAGTGTGTGTGTGTGTGTGTGTGTGTGGGTTTGTGTAAAATGTATAATTGGTCTTGTTTTTAGTACAAATCGGATCGTAAAGGAAAGACAGGAGTGGGTGAGCTTTCATTTTAATATGGGAAATGTTAAAACAAATGCGAAATGAATGCTTGAATGTGCCGTTGGCTTTTCTGCTTCTGTTTTTCCTCGTTTTAACAATTATTCCTCGCAAAGAATGTATTTATTGTTTGTTAAATAGTTTTATTGACAATGAATAATTCCCGCCTGACTGAAGGACAACTGCATCGTGTCCCGTGATTGAGCGAACGCGATTGAGTTGTTCATAAACGGTCCCGGGAGTTTATGATTGTCAATCAATCGGTTAAGTACACGGTAATAGAGTGCAGCACGTTTTATTTCCTACAATTTCGCTTTTCGCTTCGCACCGTGGGAGTATACATCCTTACCGAACCACCTGTCGAATGTATATGCAGATAAAAAAACGGGACGTTTACTCTGAGGCACTAGATGGCCACGCGGATTCCGTATGGTTGAAGGTGCGCCTAAATGTAGGCTAAGCACGGTCGGATTGTGATTATGTGTGTGCGTGTGAGGGTAGATTATTTATTTCACTTCAGGTAAGCTGTAGCTGTGTAGCTCGGGCACTACAACAAAAATGGCCTCCCTGGACGAAGTTGGACGGAGTAGAACGCAGCCGCTGAGCGTCTGGCAAATGGTCCTGAAAGTGACAGGCAGAGTCGTTACCGTCGCTGGCAAATGGTAAGATATAAGCGGGAAGGTAGCCATATATTTCCCGTTTATCGTCACCCCGGGTCTGGTTTTTATCCTTCTTTGTTTTGTTTTTGTATGGGTTTTTTTTTGCAGTGAAGGAAATCCATGGAAGCGAATGATGAGCTCGAACGTCTTGACAGTAGACGACGAGCGTCTCTCTATGTTCCGATTTACGATTCCACTCCAAGACGCATTTCCTGTTCCAGCTCATCCGTCTTCGTTTCGCAACGCAAGGATCGTAATAGGCGCAGGCAAGCGCAGGGCGAGGAGTTTTTACGGCAGATTCCTCATCCTATCGGGTCGTAGGCAATGAGTACATTAAAGCAGCTCCACGTACGAATGGCGCTGCGTGTCATGTATAATTATTTCGTGATATTTTATTTTAACGGCGGTGTCATTTAAAATTTTATGACACACAGGAATTAGTGCTCCCCCGTTTCGAGGGGCTCGAGGAGCCGGGTTTTCTCCGCACGGACTGGTGTGAATTCAACCTAGGATTAAGGGTAACGCCACCCCACCGCTTCGCAAGAAGGCCATGACGAGTAATCCATCGTTACATCGGCGTCGGCAAATCGTATAACCAAACAAACAAACAAAAGCACCCATACACACGCCCATACTTTCTCGTTGCCAGCAAGCTTTATGGAAACGGATCTACCCCTAAGCCGTTTCTCAGTAGGGATTTACGTTTTACGATGACATGGGATGGTAATTTTTACATTAGCATAATTTACACCCTTTCGAAAGCGATCATGTGAAGGGACGTGTGTGTGTGTGCGCGTTGAAATGCTCTATCAGCTATTGCCCGTTGCTTAGTAGCTTAGTGGAGCGGAACAAAAAGAAACAGCGCCATCTGTGTGCTGTTTTGTGGGAAGATGCTGATATAGAACCATTCCATTTTAATCGGTATCAGCTTTCCGTATGTTAGTCTGTTTTGTTTTTGTGTGTTGCCCTCAACACAAACACAGATTACAATCGGCATAAAACACACATACACACACGCACTCAAACGGGAGACCACATTCTTATCGAATGTGGGGTATCCTCAAGCCAAAGGGCAAAGCTTCACTGGGCATTTGCTACAAAGCCGCACAATAATCTTCTAAAGTGGATGTGTGCAAATAAAGAAGAATAAGATAAAAAATAAAGAAGAAGACAAAAGCATAACAAAACCGGAATGAAATAAAAACCCACAAACCACAATTGCAATTGGGAATACTAACAATAAAATGTGGGAAGGCAAGCTTTACAGAAAGCCAACAGAAGGGGTGGGCGCTTATCTTCAACAGCAAACAACGCACAAAGAAAACAAACCTATGTACACCCTTTGCTAAGGAATGATTCAGGGCACGGCATCGCGCTCCTTCCAGAAAAGCCACAAAGACACACACACACACCCCCAGCTAAAATCATTCAACCGTTTAATTAAATCGCACAATGAAAAACGGGCCCAGCCAGCATCCTCGGGCAGCATCCTCGGTTCCTCGGCAGCGGAGACCACAACACACTACACATCCAATTGAGCATGTGCATGGTGGTCCGAATACGGTCAATGATGCCAGTGTGTAGATGTGTGTGTGTGTGACATGCCCACTGCCCACATATTCTCAGCAGAAGTGAGCTGAAAATTCAATTTTGACATGAATGGCTTTCTAATTCGGTACATTCCGGTTCAGTTCGCTCCTTCCGCAATCTGTCAGCTCGCAGCACAAGGTACAAGGAGGATGGAGAGGGCTTGTGGTACTGACACTGCTCGTACGTGAACGCTATCGGCATCATTCCGTGAGGGAGAGAGCTGTTGCGATTGATCAACCGGTGCCATTAAGGGCTGATGCTGCAACGGGGATGAAGATGGAAGTATTTACGCGCGCGTACTCTCGCAAAAAAAAAAATCAGAATGATCCAAATGTGCGTCATCATATTTTTGCAAACGGTTCTTAGTACATTAGTACACCGGAACAGGAATTTGGGCTTTTGGTGCAGCTAAACTCCCATCAAAGCTCCAGCGCTGATCTAAGCAGCCTTATTCGGAAGCGAGGGAAAGATTTATTGCATTAGCAGAGCCGCTTCTTCTCGAAGTGGATCAATTACATCCCTTTTCCCTCACATCAATTTGCTGGGGATTAAGACTTTATTAACAAACGGTTAAGCTAGAGTGGATCGCTGCTTCCATTTTCGTTCTTGTGTGTACTATTTCCTTCCGTGTGTCACTTTTTCTGTTAGTTTGCAATGGATAAACCATCGAAAGAACACTGTGTTTAGAGCTGATCAATACTTACCACGGAACGGGGCAGCTTTTCACCAATGCACCACGGTTGCATAGAGTTACAACGTTTGCTGTGTAGGGGATGAGTGCCTCCAGGAGTTCCTGCTTCTTTTTTTCCTCCTTTCGTTGCGCTCCACTGGAAAATGGTCTGGTCGCTTTATGCACCGTGGCACATTGGGAACTAATCTTTTAACGGTGGCTGGCAGGATTTACGGCCACCCCATGATCATGATGCGCTGCTGCTGATGATTATGATGATGGGGATGATGATGGGCAAATCGTTCCTCGCTAAACGATTTCCGCTTTCACGTCCATAAACGCTTCGGTTGCCCGGGTGGGATTCTGCTCGTAGTTTCCTAGATAGGGAGAACAAACAAAAAAAAAGTTGATAAAGGGTGCAACTATCCCCCAACCTGTATACAACAAACGAGAAGTGATTTAACAAACTCGGCGAGCTCGGTCGAATCTCCACTTTCCGCGCTTTCTACGAGTGAAGCTTCAAGTGGCACGGGCCCTCACCAACTCCCGGTTTTGCACGTGTTTGCATCGTGTGCAGCGTTGTGGCGTTGAAGGTAAGCGCCAGTGGTCGTTTGCAAAGTTTTATTTTCTTCTGTTGGTGCCAGCACCATCCAACCCTACTTGCTGATGTTGATGCATATTATGCGCAAACACTTCAGCCTGGTTGGGGCCTGTTCGGGAAGATTATCGACGTGGCGGTCTCTCCGTTATGTGCATACACTTCGAGGGGTGGGAAGTCTTAGAATAACTCACCATCTTTACCGGCTATTTGTCTATCACAAAGCCAACGCGATTCAATTCCAGTCGTTTCTTCGGCTTAAAGTCACGGTGCAGCGTTGCGCGTGCAAGATTTACCTTTTTGTTGCATGAAGAAAATGGAGCCGTTGTAGGAAGAATAGAAGAATGAGCATTTTGAAGTATTTTTCATCGTTAAAAAACTCAAAGCTTTTCCTTCTTTTTAATATTTTGCGTACATACACCATTTTAATCTGTACCTAATAACTATAAACGGACTTTGGGTTTTCTGGAACTTGATTCATGTTAGATTTAAACTCAGGATGGAAAGTATGTTTCGTTCTGTTATCTTTAGTAGATACTGCACTATTGATTGACTAAAATATGAATGACTTTAAACAGGTTGGATCCTTAAGCTGTTCAACATCAGTTCCAAGACTGGTGAGGGTTCATTATTTGTATGGGTTCAGTATATCTTCGAAGACGTGTATGAGTTCACTTCGAAGACGTTACTAGCAGTTAGTTCCAGGATCGTTTTGGATTCAATATAAGTTACTGGACGGATGTCGGTACACTATCAATTTTAAGATTGGTATATCTATTACAAGTGCGTTCACTATAAGTTCCAGGAACGGTATGGTTTCACTTCAAGTTCCAAGACTAGTTTGAGTTCAGTATACGTCTCCGGACCGGTATGAGTTCAATCTCGGTACCAGTTTGGTTTCAATATCAGTTCCAGGTTTTGGTTCAATTTTGGGTCTATGGAGGGTACGGTATCAAAACTGGAATGGGTTTCTTCTTCTTCCTCTTTGGCAAGGCCTGTCTGTACCACTAGTAGGCTTGGCTTTCAGTTACTTATTGATTACCCATAGCAGGATAGTCTATCTTACATATGGGAGTTCCGCGCTTGAACCCATGACCGAACATGTTGTTAAGTCGTACGAGTTTGCGACTATACTACGAGACCGGTTCGCTGAAAATAGTGGTCTACATAGCCTAGGCAAGTCATCCAGATATTAAAGATGGTTGAAACTTACGAATAAAACATTTTACTCCATAAAAAAAACGGTTCAAGTTTTTTTTTATTTTTAGCTTTACTTCAAAAATAATGAACTTCGCCAATAACGGTGTTAAGGTCCCTTTTGACGTAATATGTGAATGTTTACGCCTCGGTTTGAGGTGAAAATACTTAATAATTATATAAGTTTTTTAATGCTTTCCATCATTGAAGTTTGATTCTTGTCGTTAAAAAGAAAACATAGAATTTTTATTGAAAAAAAAAAAACAATTCAAACTTTTTGTTTGCATCTTTACAAGACTATCCAGGGTCGCATTGTAGGCTCTCGGGGGCTGGGATGTAGTTTGAAAACCCACTGGTTTAGGGCCTCTAGATATTATTCATTTTCATAATTTATCGATTTGAAAAACCACTTTCCGGAAAAAATTAAAATTTATTTTGAATAGGTTTGTTTGTGTACAACGACCTTGTTTTTGAGTGTGTAGATCAGGTAATCAATGTAATAACTAAAATAATTTACTTTCGTTTTTATTACACATTCCAAATATAGTCTTTACTGTTTATATATTATCTTATCTGAGCTTGAACTTAAAAAATATCTACATATTCAGACATACAAAGGTTTGCTTGTTTTTAATATGCTTTAATGTTAAGAATGTTTCCATTTACTTTGCGCGAGCTGTAGCTTTTATTTTATTATATTATATTATTTTTATTATTATTTTTATATTTTTATATAAAATATTTATATTTTTATTTATTATTTATATTATTATATTTTTATTTTACTTCCATTTGCCCTTTCCAATAACTTTTCAGCTAGAAATATCATTTAAATTTCAAGTCTGCAAAAAGGTATGTTTTTCCATCCTGGCAGGTGTGCGCCGTACGATGGGATGTCCATTTAAGGTTACTCTATACAGCCAGGGCTTCCTTGTTGCGGTATACTCCCGCTCTGTCTGACTCCATTCAACCTCGGGGGTTATTTTTCTCCGCTGAAACGCTCTGCTTTGCACCCGAGCTGTACCATCCAGCTTGTCCGTGAAGATGGAATATGTATATATAATAAAAATTGAAATGATGCCACACACAAAGAAAAAGAGAAAGCTCGTTTACGCCCTGGTAAATAACATTTCTTGTGCGCTGATTGCTACCGAACGCTCGTTCGTTGTGGAGAAATAATGATCCCGGTACAGTAACAACGTCGAAGGTTGGGACGGAGCAAGTTTGCCCGCTTCGCAAACGAATCGATCCCAAACGTCCTGCCCTTTATTGAGATGTCTGCCGCGTGTGCAGCATGCATGTGCCACGTGTACGAACTTCTCGGTTTCATACTGTGGTCGGTTCGTGTGTGTGTGTATGTGCACCGGGTTGGGTGCAAAATCGATGTAAATTATGATGGGTAATAAGTTAAATTAAACACCTCACATCGCACAGAGGCAGAGAGGAAGCACACGGGTCGGGTCGTGCTATGGCTCTCGTTTTTGATTTGCAACGCTAAAGGTGGCGAATAGCGCCTGGTGGTAGTGTGGGACGAGTGAGAAAATAGGTAAAATTGGAAAAGGCAGCGCGTGCTGGCGTGCTCTCACTGCGGAAACACAAAGAACAGATGACGCGAATAGCACTCCTCACAATGTGATAGGAAAAGAGATTTTTGCTTTAAGGGTGTTGAATTTCAGACGATGATGAATATGTAGTAATCGGATTTCTAGTCAAACGATTTTAAAGATGCTGTATTCGTTGGGAGGTCGTTGGTTCTTTAAAAAAAAAAACAAAACAAAACAAATGATGAAATAATAATAAAAAACATTTTTTTTTGTATTTGTGACACGTTAGCGTTTTGTAGTTGGTTCTATGAAAGCAATTGCTTATAATGCATTTGATAATGATATATGATTATTTATTTATTTTTTATTTGAACAAATGAAAACAAATATTTGGGATGATTTTATTAAACTGAATACTCCTTATGTCATTCTAATTTCCGCATGCAATTGATTTTGTATATTTTTAAACAGGAGGAACGGTGTTCAAGTGACAAGTCGTTGGGCACTCTCCTATCAAACAGTCCCAACAAACGGCTTAGGCCAAAAAATTGTTGCTTTAAAGAAGTAAAAAAAATAGTTAATCTTCTTAAAATATCCCTCAAATTTGAAAATAAAAACTGGATTCCACTTAGCACAGGCAGGAAAAAAGTGCATTATTGTTGAATTGCTTCAAAACTTTAAAAAAACCCCAGTTAGGAAGACGCAGGTCTGGTGGTACAATCGTCAACTCGTACGACGAAACAACATGCCCGTCATGGGTTCAAGTCCTGAATAGACCGCCATACGCAGTACTGACTATCCTGCTATGATAACAATAAGTCACTGAAAGCCAAACTCACTTCACTAGTGGGGTACAGGCAGGCCTTGACCGACAGCGATTGGTTGTGCCAAAGAAGAAGAAGAAGTTAAGAAGAAATAACCTAAATGATTAATTTGAAATATATCAGCGCCAATAAATCAAATTTGAATTCATGATACTTTGCATTAAATTTTAAACAAAACCACACTCTACTCACAAAGTGTATCCAGAGAACAAGAACTCACACATCTAACATGTGATTTATGCCATTTATTCTTTCACATTATAGCCCGTCGTTAGGTATTCCCAAACGAACAAAATAAAACATAATCTTTCATGATGTGGTTTTTATTTAGAGTGTGAGAAAAAGAGCACATCGTTTGTGTGAATATATAAACTCAAGCTGCACGATATATTCCGACTCCAACAGGCAAGATAAGCAACAAATCTAAAGATCAGGAAGAAAATAATCTTAACAACATCCCGGAGAGCTAGAAACTGTCACCATTTGGCGTGGTAATGGAAATTTAGTGTCTCAACCAAGCTCAACAAGCGGCGTCGAAAAATCCGTTCCAAAAACAATCCAATATTTATAGGGATACGGAAAGCACATTTTGATTGTGGTTTGCCCTGCTTGCGCCCTGGTTAAGTGTACGCGCACAACCGCGCATACGAGCTTAGGAAGGTGCAATAAAAATGAGAGGGAAAAACACACCTTATCGTTGCCTGCCAAACAATGCAGTTGGGCGTTCTGTTGTCGCCGCGGTTCGCTTCAATCATCGAAACTGCACTGCAGATAAAAGCACCTTCTATCTGCAGCTGCAGTTTTGCAATGGCAAACAAAAGAAAAACACAATCGAGCAATAACAGAAACATGAGCGTGTAGAATCCCTTTCAGGTGTTGTTACCTTCGTAAGCTTTACTTTAGCACACACACACACACACTGCCGACCAAATCCAGCAAACGCGCTCACCAAAAAAGAGTGGGGAAAGCTTTTGTAGTGACGTTGGGAGGTGGTAAAAAAAGAACACAACCTCTAACACTCAACCGAACCACCACCAGATAGCAAATACATCGACCGGCCACTGAAGCATGACAAAGCCACACCGCAGCACTATCGACATAGTTTTGGAAGAGAGGTGGGTGGGAAGACTTGCGAGGGACATGTGCAAAGCAAAATCTCATCAAATAAGTCAAATTCATCACAGTACATTAAGCTGCAAAATTGCACTGCACATTATTTGTGTGTCTGCATGATGAAAGCTTTCGAGGCGTTTGGTTGTTAGAGAGTCATAGAGGGGGAAAGAGGAAGGTGAAACAGGGCAACGTCATACACATATGGGCAAAAGTATGCGATCTGCTGGGTTCGTTGCGGTCTCTCTCCTGCCCCTGTCTGCATGCAATGCGCAGTGCAGCACAAACACACACACACACACACACAAACGTAGCGCGGGCAAAACGATTGGTTCAAGATGGAATTTTTATTATTGAAAACTTTTGCTCGACATTCATCATTTTTCGCTTCTGTTCTGAGTCTCCGAGGCACAGATTGTTGCGGAGGTTTAGGTGTGGTTGTGCTACGCTTTTTTCTTCATTTTTTTATTGTTTTAACATGCGAAAGTGTGCATCGTATGATGTGTTGATTGCAGCAAACTAGTGCAGTGAGATGCAGCTAGCGCTGGGTTGACGATACCAGCATACCTGGGCAGTATTCAACGTGGTGTCAGCGTGTATGCGTGTTTTTCGTATCGATATGTACGCTTTGCATGCAGTGAACTGTACGCAATTAGGCGGCTTGATGGTGAACGTTTTGGCATGCGGTGCTGTATCTGGCAGGGAGGGGTAAGCTACAAAGTATGGGAAAAAGAATTTTGATGGAAAGTTTTAAGGTTGATTGAAATTTTCAAAACTGCAATACCGGTGTTGAAAGATTGCTGTTTGGTTCAACTGGTATTGGAAGCAAAGTTTTTTTTTATTATTCAAATTAGCAAAACAACAGAAAAAAACAGAAAAGACAGTCATTTGTTCCACATAGTTTGTAGAATAATAAATGAATAATAATTAAATGTGCTGTATGCACATGGTGATTTTATGAATATGATATAATTATTAAATAAATTGGACTTTTAAATAACTTTTTTATAAAGTTAGTTTTAGCTATTCTTTTCTGTAAATACAGACTAGATTAATTGTTTTGTATGGAGTTTTCTAACTTGCGAAATGTATAAACTTGTATGTATGTATAAAAAATACAAGGAAGTAATGACAATAACACCATCGTTAATAGTTTCTAAATTAACTGTGTATTACTTTACATCACATTAATTATTCTAAAAGCTTTACCGTTTAAGGTATAATATTTAACCTAACCGCATTATTTTTACACAATTTCAATGTCCAAATAGTGCAATTAAGCTGTAACATGTATTGCAGAAGTTGTTTAGCATCATTGTTTGCTTTGTCATCGTATTTTCTTCCATCAATTGAAACTTGTTCGTCTAATGACAGGAATCTGGGTCTAATTTATAACCAAAATGTATTTCTCATCGTCAAGCTCTGGGCCTGTCCCGTGGTGTCTCTGTTAAATGGACCGCTGTAGCATCATGCCCGTCCTGCGTTCAAGTCTCGCGAAGAATATTAAAAATTGTAACGTGTATTGGACTGAAGATGAGTTTATTTGATTTGATGTATTTTACTGTTATTTAAGATGTGTTCAGATTTTGACCATGTGCCGCTATTGAGTACTCCAAAGTACCCACACAACTTAATTATTAAAAAATGATAAGTATAATTTAATTAGAAGTTGCAGTTAACAGACATTTTTTGAGCTATTTATTGAGTGCAGAATATTGATGAGCATAATTTAAAGTTGTAATACACAAACATCGTTTTGTTTAACTATCCAAATAACCTCATATTCATTATTTTTATTACGTTTACGAAGTTTTGTAATTTCAGCTATATTGCGTTTTAGATACATCAAGAAATATTTATCAGATACAGATTGTTTTGTTTAAACAATTAGTTAAAGCAAAAGCATGAATGCGACCGACAGTGCTAGGACTTCCTAAGGGGACCAAGATCTTGTATGTTGATATTTCTTATTTGTACAAAAGGCTTTAAATGATCAACTGTTTTAAATATAATATAATAGTAATATAAATAACTAAATTAATTAAAAATAATATTTAATGAATAGAAATCAAACAAGAAATAATCCAAGAAATATTTCAATTTTATAGGACAGAATACTATAAAAAAATTAAACTTGAAATTAAAAACAATTATCTATTTAATTTTAAAATATTTATAGATAATTTTGCTGTAAAAAACCGACAGCAAAAAGATTACAGTGTGACTGTATTGGTCGGGCTGGCACTGGCAGTCCACTCCGGGACGCGATCCCACTACTGCTTGCCGCGGAGACTCTTAGCTGCTGGTTTTCACCCCTCGCTCGGTGTGTCTCTCCTTAGCCAACCTGAATGTCTCGGACTCCTCCGTGACACCCATATTGACGGCCAGCTTAGTGCGGACGCCCCGTCAACATGGCCTGGTCCGGTGCACAGGACTCCCGCCCTCAAATCAGTCCGTAATCCGACCCACGGGTAGCCGCGTTACAGGAGGCGCCACGCTCCCAGTCGAAACAAACGAAGTCGGTGAGCGTACATACAGCGCTTATCGCCCGTAACTTTCTATCGTTCGCAACACGTTCGCGATGCGTGTGACGCTGAGTGTTCAAATGGCTGTGCTATTTTTAGCTTAAGGTGTGCTAGCGCCATCTATCGCTCGATGCCGAATTGGGCTATAACAACAGGTGCCACAGGTGGTTGTCTCGATGACGTGGAGAAGAGCTCAATTTCATTCTTTGCTGTGATGGCATAACAAGAATGGCAAACATTGGGTTTTGAAAAACAGCTGTTTTTCGACCGGAGGAGAAGAATTTATAATGCATAATGGATTTTTGAATCATGAAATATTATTAAAAACAAAATTTAACTACAATATAAAATTTTGGATAATTATTAGTTTGAAATCTGCGTCATTCAGCCTTCATGGTGGATATGATATTAAATAAATTAATAAATGAAATGCATTTCATAATTACTTTATTCTATGTAGGTGGCAATCATTAACATACGATGGAAAGTAAACTAAATACATTTCTAAGCTCTTATTTAAAAATTTAAAAATAAATTTAAAGTAACTTAAATTCTTAAAGCTCTTTCAAAAAAGGAATAGAAGCAGTATGATCATGAGTAATCAGAGCTACAGTTCGGCTAATATATATGATCGATAGCCTTCTCTAAAGCGGAACCATAATCATTTTCATAAATTGAATTAGAATCATATTTCTTAAAAGGACAACCAACGATCTTGTTTAAACAGCACATGCTAGTAAAGACAAATGTAAATAGTGCTTGACAAACTTGTGCCAGTCCCGTAGCGGTTACCGCTACGCCTTACTGCTCTCGGTACCGGAACGTTACCTTTACAAAACCCGAAAAAACTCACACAGAATAACATAGAACACACAGAACTCACATAGTGGTACGCAGAAAAGCTCGTTCGAGTAAAGTTACGAGTGCATTAGCAATTCGGGAAAAGAAAGTCGAACGCTCAAACAAAAATGCCAACGCATGTGTGATGACCACCGGCTGCGCAACGGTACGGATCGAGCCGTTGCTGAGCACTGTTGAATGGTCGGCAAATTGCAAATTGTAGCTTGGACAAAATTGGGATAAAATGAATGAGAGTAGAGGTGCATATGTGCACACGAAAATGGTAATTTTTTCGGTAACAAATGTAACAAAACTTTTGCACCGAACTGAAAAGGTGGAATGGGTACCATACATGCAGGCGGAAACAGGAAGGATGAGTTTGCTTGCCTGAAATAGTTTTCAGTTTTCGGAAGGGTTGGGAAGAAGAAGAAGAAGAAGGAAGATGGTAGTAGGGGTGTTTGATGCAGGGACAGTCGAATATATGCAGTTGACTAAAGATGGGTTACCACTCGGTTGAAGCATTTTGATGCGTTTGATGACAAAGAAGCATCGCTTTATGAAGCTTCTGTTAACTGTAGCTGCATTTTGTTTGATTTGGTTTGAAGAATGTAGAGAAGGTAGCAGTCGTTTGTTTGAAAAAGAACTTTCCAATGAATGTATTCATTGTAATGTAATCAACTACTTCTGTTCCCTGTGACGGATGCAAATTTGTTGATTTTTACGGTTTTAATATTTATGTTTATTCCGACTATGAAATGTCGACCGATATTCTGTAAATTTACTAAACACTATAGTCGAGCCTTTCATAACGAGTGCCCCTCATGATAAGCTAGCTGCATGCTCCACAAATATCCTTTGTAAGATTCAGTAGTTTGGCAATACTTAAGATAGACTTTCAATTTGCTCTAAATCCACCCTTATGAATAAGTGCTTGGTAATGAATAACCGTAGTTCGTGAGTCTGTCACTGTGGCGTGTGCATCGGTGCCATAATAAACGATTGTAAGTGTGGCAGAACCCGCAAAGTTTAACTGAAACTTAACGAAATTGTTGCCTTAGATGTAGTTCTAAGTCATTCTTTTAACATTCATTATATGATTCATTTTTCATCTTACTTCCCGGTGAATAAGAAACTCATATACCCACGTTTACACAATTCATCATCCTGCGCAATGTCAACTCGCTTTACTTTGCTTTGCGAAGAAACGGTTTAATTAAGCATCATTAATTTTGTGCTCGCTTCTCTAAGCACTTCTTCACACGTAATCATCCTTGCTCTGTGATTTCATTACCGGACCTAACCGGCACTAACTTCCCCGGCAGTTAGATGATTCCACAAACCAAGCACCAGCATTACACCTCATGTTCTATAACAGATTGCCTCAAAAACGTTCCTCCTTGCCAAAGAAAAAAAAAACACAAACACGTATCGTATGATACTGAAAGGGGCAAACCACAAACCAATCTAGCGTCCAGTTTTTTTGGCCACCGGTTAGCGGTCGAAATGCAGCCCTGCTGGACGCAAAGGAAGAGCGAATGAGCCAAGAGAAACTACTCGGGCAACCAATTTTCCATCCCGACAATGATCGGACACGGGGTGGGGGAAAGTGGTATCACATGAGCGCGTCCACCATTCTGAAGTCAATTCATCATTTATCATTTTCGCTCAGTACGCCCAGTACGTGTGGTATGGTTTGTTGTTTTCGGTTCGGTTTGAAGCTGGGCGTTTGGTTTTTTTGGAGGAGTTTTTCGGTACCACGGACGCTACTAGCAGCAGTAGGAAATGAAACTTACCTCACAGCGCAAACGTCGCTACTTGGAGGTGGAGAGCAGCATAGGTAGCCAAAAGGGATCCCGCAGTTCCCCGAGCAATTTCGCAGGAAAGCGCCTGCAGGAACAATAGGATCACCCGACCTGGAATTGTGGCATTTGTTTCCGTTCTGGAGCTAAAGCCAGTAGCAGTGTTGCTGCTGCCGCCACCGAAGCCGATTGGACAACGGTGAACCATACATCACGCTTACCGGTTGCTTCCATGTAGTGTGTTCAAAGCTCGTATGACAGCTAGAACCTGATTCTTTTCTCCTGCATCCTCCCGCGACGGTGAAATCTGGTATGATGATGGTTGGTAGGTGTCTCCGTACAGTGGAACAGAGCTTCTAGCTGGTTCTAGGAAACGGGGGACGTTGACTTTATTCCATCAAACAAAAAAAAAAACAATAAAAAAAGAAAACAAAAAAATGCATCTCCATTCGACCCTTGTGCACGGTGGCGCTTTGTCTAGATTCACTCCACGCCGAACTCTTTATGCCTTTAGGCTTGTGTGCAGCAGCTTAAAACCGAGTGAATTCTGGGCCGAGAGTTGGAAAAGCATCAGAATACGCAAAAAGTACCAAGAATGTAAGCAGAAAATCAAAGACCTTTTTTGTGCCAGCGTGTGGCGGATGGGAAAACCGATGATTGGCTTTTCCTGCCACGCTCGCGCGCGCTGCAGGGCGAATGCCAGATTTCCATACGGGTGAATGGAGTGTTGTAGCAAAACAGAAAACTAAAAAAAAAGGCACAAAAAATCCTCCCAACCAAAAACAAATGAATGGAAAAATCTAACAAGTGCATGAGAGAGAGAGAGAGAGAGAGAGAGAGAGGGAGGGAGTGAGAGAGAGAGAGTAGAGAAAACAAAAGCGATTGCGAATAGCTTCTCCCATGCGGTGGAAAGTATTAAGTGGAGCTAATAGAAACAGCTCTGCATCTGGTACGGTATTAGAAAACCCAAAACGAATGAGGCTGAAAATGCTTACCACATTTTTGTGGCGATCGCAACCAAAGGGAGAAAGCACACGGGTGCCTAACAAATAGCCTACAGACCAGCATGAAATAAACTCTCTGTTAAATCATTCGCTTGTAAAAAAATAAAAGAAGGGAATAGCCGCTCTAGGAAGGCAGTGAAATGAAAAATGGAACAAAGTGGAACACGGAACCAAACAAAGCTTAATTCTAACTAAACAAGGGGGAACACCATTCAGATTTGTACTGAAAGTCATTGCACAGCAGCACAGAAGAGAAGAAAACAGAATTGATCAACACAGTGCGCGTTGTATTTGAACTGCCTTGCGGGTATGATGCCTGCAGCTACTGTAGTGCTCCCGCACAATGGATGGGGTTAAAAATAAAACTGTCATTCGTGCTTTGGTGAACTCACTGTTCGATTGGTGTACAATGGTACACCATCTGCAACAATCGGTTGATTGAACGTTGTTTGTTATGTGATTGAACTCAGTGTTGGTGGTATGTATGTGGTTTGTTGTTGGTGTAACAGTCGCCTCAATAACAAATGCAGGATTGATTTTCGGCAAATGTATTGTTGCTTTTAAATTTATGAGATAGTTTTACTTTGCTGAATAATATTTGAATTTGTGTATTTACTTCATTAAACAACATTACGGGGCATATTGTTAAATTCAGATAGTTTTGTTACTGATATAATTTCATCTTTTGTGATATTCTTATAGCATTGTTTTGTTTCATTTGTTTTTATTTGAATTATTTTACTCAGTAAATAAACACTATTTTTTTTCGCTTGCTATCTTTTATTTGGTTTATTTATCGGTGTATGCTTTATTTCGATTCATTTTTTAATATTATTTTCAATGTTTCTGTGTTGTTTTATTTACTTTTTTCTTCTTTATACTTTTCATTTTGATACGAGTTGTTTGCTCATTTGCGTACTCTCTACTAATATAATTGATAAGGCCGTGCTATCAAACATGGATTGTAAAAACTAACGCATGCGTACATTTTCAACATAAATAAATAAATAATTAGATAAACAAAAGCAATAAGAAGACTGTAATTTAATTTAAAATAAGTTCCAATGTTGGAAAAAGTTTTCATTATTATATATAATTGTTTTTTTCCTAGCTTTGGCGTGAAAAAGTTTTCTTTTTTTGGAAAATAGAATGCAAATTACTTTTTTTGCGTCTATTATTAAAAATAAAGGCTTAGAATATTCAACAAAGTCGTATGATTTATTTACTATAGGTGATTTATTAAAACATTATCTTAATAACGTATGGTTCATCGCACACAACACACTCATAAGCTATTTTTTTATTGCACACAGCAGCAAATTATCGATCAAAATAACGCTGCCAAATTTCATCCGCTGCCAAACTTCAGCTTTGTTTTTAGGGCAAAAAAAAACGCCGAAAGCTCTAAAATTAAAGCTCCATCACAACCGTGTCGTAGCAACAACGCGGGCACTGTTCGGTGCGCGTTCGATGGGTGTGCGACTGACGAAAGCGTCACGTCCTAGGCAAGCCGGGAGGGCCATTCTTCAATCAGGCCGGTGCCGCGAGTGCAAGCAGCCACTACACCCGGGCCCAATGCTGCTGCTGCTGTCGGTTGCAATTTGCTCGCTGGCAGCATGATGGCAAATCGGATGATAAAATTACACTTAATGGAAGGTTGCGGTCTTTTCGCGTCAACCTAGCGCCTGCAGGATGTTTTTGTCGACGCTCGATGCACCATCCGGAAGCGGTGCAAAGGCGTGGCGGGTTATGCCGCCGCTCGAGTTGAAATTACTTTTTAACGTAATGCCCGGGACGGTTCGGTGACGTTGGCCGGCGTTGGGTGCGCCAGCTACTCAGGAACTCCAAGGGTGATGGCAGATTGAGCGCCGCCGGCGGGCCTGGCTCGGGCTAGCATAATTAGTATTCCACCGAGTGTCGGCAGACAAAAACTTTTCCATACGCATAGAACACACACACACACACACATCCATCTCGCTGTAAAGGGGCTGTAATGGGGGCGTGTCAGGAGATGGGTTTTTGAGCGAAACGTTTCACCGAACGACAGAATGAAGTCATGCTGCAAGCAGACACTGATCGGTTTTGGGGTGTAAAAAATAAAGGCTCACATTACGAGCAACTGAGCGGTTACCACGTCAGCAGTTGTGAAGGGATGTGCAAGGAGAGTGTGATAAATATAATTAGATTATTTGGAAATTTCCCAGACTTTTCAAAACTTTACGTTGTGAACTTATTTTCTTGATATTATTTTCGGCTGTAGGAATGATATAAAATCTCTTTTCTACATACCTCGTGGATCATGTTAAAACGATTTTTTTCTGTTGATTTGTCTGCTTCATATTATACTTTTCATCATAAGCTTAACACATAACTCATGTTACTTTTTAATTGCGATGATTTTTCATTGTAAGCTATTATCATTTTTTTATTTACATTTTTTTGTTTGTTTTCAGATAATTTTCATTTAATCTATCATGACTAAAGTTTATGATGTTTTTTTGTTTACATTTGTATCAAGTTTTATGATATTATGTCTAATCGTTTGAACTATTTTTTCTTCTGTTTCATTTATTTTTAATCTGTTTCCTGTCTATTTAGAGCAAAATTAAGAAAATATATTACTTTGCAAATTTTTAATCATATTGTTTTTGATGTTTTGTGTTCTTATAAATCAAATCAAAATAATATTAAATACAACACATTTCACCTATGCGCTGATAAAAACCTCACGCTTGTACGTTCCATGCGAGCTTTGAAGGTACGCCTCTATCAAACCCTCTGCTCTTGCGCTTAATTTCCCGTTGACATATTCCACCCAGCTACCGCCGGGAAAGTACCAAAGTAGCATCATAATCATACCAATACCCTTCGTCACACCCACTCGCCACTTACCCGGCACCGAGCTGTTTCAGCTCCATCCACAAAGCTACCGGTGTCTCTCGGTGCGACACCTCCGGTAAACAACATCCCAAAGCATTAACTCGATCAACTCGATGTAATTAACGCGACAGGTTGCGGTAGCAAAACCGCGAAAGTGATTCAATTTCGGCTTCGGGTGTGCCGGGTTTAGCGTGCCAGCCCCGGTTTCGGCAAAGCAGCTGTCAAAGGGTTTTTCGTAACCGGGGCATCATCAGCAGCATGCCAGCATGCTCGGCAGGAGGTTGAGCATGATCCTCGTTTCATTGGCTGTTCGGGCGTATGTGTTTTAGAACGAGGGGGGGGGGGGGGAAATAGGCACTCTCGTCGGGAAGCAACTGCTATGCAGCCAGTACGAAGCTTTGTTCTGACTGTAAGCTTACAGCTTCATCGTTGCAGCGATGACAGAAGAAGTCGTGATGTCGTGTGTCTATGCGCGGGCGAGAATAATATGCAACCGCCGCTTTGCAGCGCTACCGTTTCCGTACGGTGACGGTGAAAACGTATCAAAAGATTGGGTTGGGCATAAGAACGAGGTCAAACGGTGCTCTGATGTTGCCCGGGTAGAATGACTTGCACGAGCAGCAGGAGTGCAAAATAAGTCTTCTCGATTTCCGCTTTATTGTTTGCATCAACCCTTTAACTGGGCTGCAGGGTGTCCGACAAAACGGCGAACAGCCCCCGTGTTACGTCGGTCAGCATTAACGCGCTTAGAGGTGGAATTCTTTTGATGCGTTCGTTGCTGCCTTTTGTTCGGGAATGCAGAGAAAAAGAAGGAAGGATAATAAAAACAGCGCACACAGCAAAGCAAGTTTGCTGTTGTTTCTTCAAAGGGGGTTTTAACAATATGTTTGCGTTCGTTTTTGTCGCTTTTGATTTCAGGGAAACATGCAGCAAGATGGGCGGGAAAGGTGATCGTAACAAACAGTAGGTAACAGAGTAATGAAGCAGCAAACTTAATAGTACAGATATTTTAAACTTGCGAATTAGTAACGGAAGCTAAATACGAGAATTTATTTTAAAAATATGTTTTCTTTATAATTAATCTCATGATATCTGTCAATCATATTTAATTAATTTTGCTGTTCATTGCATATAACTTAGCAGATAAAATAATCAATTCGAAAATGTGTCAGATCAGAGTTCATAATGGTTTCAAAAAACCTTGACAATCCATTTGAATCTTTTAAATGTGATGATATTAGAGAGTTTAAAAAAACCAAATGCACTTTAGTAAGAAATTTGCATACCTTTAGGCGCTTGATTAACTTTGAGTGACCTACAGTTAAATAACGTTTTTGATTAATTGTAAGCCAGTAAGACAATGGGAAATTATGATTTATGTTTTTACGCAGGTTTGGTATTGAAAGGTTAAATTTTGAAAGAGACATGATTGCATTTATGATTTTAATTAAGACATAGTTTTGTATTTTTAACAAAATTATCTTGCCCAAGAAACAAAACATGGTCGAACCCAGCAAGACAGCCTTCCGTTAATTCCCACTTTCGGGCAGTTTTCTGTCTGAAGTGTTGTCGTTTGTTATCATTCCAAAGTAGGAAATAATATCTTAAAGAGTGTTGTTTTAATGGCGTTTTAGTTGGAGAAGACGTCGACGGTATATCAAAATCCGTGTGGATTAAAAATCAGTCAGGAAATTGCGTAATGCTAATTGGCAGAAAAATAAACATATATGGTTGTTTGTATGACGTAAACAAAATGATTAAATATAACTATTAAACTGTAACTCCTGTAAACGTATTTTTTTCTATTCAGGAGGAACGGACCAATGTAATCGTATTTGTTGTTATTTAAATAATAATTTGGCCATAAAATCGCAATAAAATTAAATAAGGAATAGGGTTTATCAAAACTGCTCGCATGGGTAAATTAACGACTGCTAATTTTCCAATAAGTTACTCTTAAATTACCGATAATTTAGCAATATGATAGGGGTTATTTAGACCCGATTGGTCTGGATGGGAAACGTCTATTGTTGCACATTGCAACAGGATTCTTTCTTTCAGCCGAAGTAAATTGTTTGTATTAAAACAAGCGTTTTTTAAGCATCGATATTTTTATTTGCAAAGTTAAAAATCCGTCGGTTGTCTCGGGCTTAGGAAAACAGAATGAACTTTGTTCACTCCTACAGCTTCGATCGTAAGCGTTCGGGAATACTGGACCCGATCCGTGTTGAACGTTGTCCACACTAAACGCGGGCCGTGTCGCTCTCTATCGATAATTACTGCGAACAACACCTTGTGAGCGAATCGATCGTTAATAATAATTAACATCTATGTAAACAAGTTTTTAGTCGTTTTTATCTCAAATCTGTTTTAAGTAATTCAACAAAATTATTTGAAGCCATATTGAATTGTAACATGAGCCATGAGTAACATGCTTATTAGAAATCATTTGTTTAGGAAGAAGAAATAACCAAATTGGAATTGCGTTTCTAATTAATTATCAAATTTCTGCCACTAATTCTTGAGTATGAATTGTTGATAGAGTCGAAATAAAAAGTATAATTGGCGCAAGTGTCTTTTGAAAAATGCAGACAGATAGTAAAAATACAAATATGACGTTAGTTTGCAGTCCACTGTGCAGCTCCGTTGGGGTGAAATTGGAAGCATCGTGTTTGAATGAAGCGTGGTCGCACGATGGTGCCACAGCACGGCACTGAGAAGTGATAAATTTTCCACGGAAATTCTAGTAAAACCCTGCCTGCCACAGTGTCCCACAGCGCCCTACACTGGCCTAGCGCTGTCCAATCTTGACCAACCACGGGTGTCGGCATGACACCCCTTTGCGACCCGTATGGCGTGCCAGGTGTGCAAAACGTGCTGGGCGCGACACAGGACCCGATCCACATTTTTTTCCATGTGTTTCGCTTTTGTTCCTTTGCGCGCGAGCTGTCGTGTGAGCTGACCGTTGTTTTTCTGGCTTCATGTCGCGCCCAAGACAACTCCCCAGACGGGATGAGCGCGAGAAAGAATATTCGACGCCATGGAGCTTCGTATGTGTGTTGCGAACTTTTTGTTGTCGCTTATTCACTTTCGTGGCTATGGCTCGATGGCTATGCCTGAAATCTTTCACATACTCTTTTTTTCGCTGTGCCTTCTCTCTCTGCCATTCATTTAGATCCATTTATGCCCGACTGATTTATGTGTAAAATTGCATGTTTTGTTTCTGAGAGGGTTTTTTTTTTAATTCTTTTGCTGTATTCTCTGTCTCTTGTTTGCACTTCTTTTTTTAAAGGAAGCACCAATGTACCATAGCTCCCTAGGAATGCATGGACCATGCCACCGAATGGGGTCATTCGGGTGGGCATTGTTGCAGTTCGCTGCCCTTTTCACTCCGTCCATCGATTGCTCGCGCTTTCATGTGAAAAGCGCTGGTAGGGGAAGGCACACAAAAGATTTTTGAATGGAAAAAGCACTAAAAAAAGAAAACATATACACATAGACATTCAAAGGTCAAGGAAAGGGTTAGCAAGCTTTGGGTATTGTGTGAAATTGTGGATTTAAAGCGGCAAATCCCACGCCGGTGGAGCTGCCTGGTTATTTGTTCTCCAAGGTGTTTCAAACGATTCTGATGATGTAACAAAGATATGTTTGGTGGATTAAAAAAGACTTAAGGAGATGGAGAGAAGATTGTTAATATAGAAAAAGAAAAAAATAGTCTAAAAAAAAAAAACAAACCATAAAATGGAAAAGTTTAAACTTCATTCAATAGCACTTCAATAGCTGTGCGGAGCAAATGCACCAACAAGGAGAATATATTGGATATTAAACAACTACATTTAAAATAACTTCAGTCATCAAGTGTAACCAATTAACATTTCCCCTGAAAAACACTTTACACATAAAAGCAACATTTTTCAACCTTCCATAAACATAACCATAGCAAATTGAACACAATCTCATCAAACCTTCAAAACTAACATACAATATTACAAAAACAAGCCCAATGCACGATGTTGCACGCTGGAACGATTATTTAAAAGCACGCCACACAAAACAAACACTATCAGAAACGAATAAATTCATTAAGAACACCGTGCTGTGGCCATGATACTAAACACAAAGCATCCCGGGTATGACGCTTTCTTCCATTGCTTCCCATGCATAGTTCTCCGTTCCGTAACGGGTTGCATCTGGCCACAGATTCTGTTGCAAACACTACAATATTTGCCACACACGCACTCTCTCCTCCTCCTTTCTCTCTTTCTCTCCACCTGGTACACTTACGAGATGACCTTTTGGCAAACTTTTCCAGTCAACAGACGCCACAGGCTGTACGATGGCCCCTGGGAAACAGTTTCTCTCGTGTTACCAGGTTGGTGCCTCAGTGCAAGACCAACACGAGACCAAGTGAACGTAGCAAACAAAACAAAAATCAGGGCATCTGTACTTTTAGGAACGGGAGAAAAACAGCGCCTCCCCAAAACATGCCAACCCATGCACACACGCATATGAACGTAAACATACACCCAGCACGCCGAATGATGTATGTGTATGTTTGAATTCAATTTCCACTGCATAAATTAAAGCGTGCAGAAAGCTGGAGGGCCCCCTTCGAATGCTTTCATCGCCACAGGAAGAATGTGTGTGTGTGTTTCTTTTGTACTGATCACCTTTGTTATTGTTGTTGTTGAGTGTGTTGGGCGCATGTTGTGCATTTTTTTTTGTCTCCCCGAAGTGCTCCAATATCATGAAGCTCGGGCAACTGCAACCCATTTCTGGTGATTGGTATTTGGTGAAAGAAACATTGCTCGGGTTTCGCTGACTGTTGGGTTTTTCTGCCCGGCCGTCGGAACAATGTTGGCCGGTAACGTTCAGTTTCGGTTTAGGTCGGGTGCAATTTTCACTTCTGAAGCTGTTACCGAAACTGGAGCTGTTTTATTGATAGACCTTTTTTAAAATTTAAGTAATTAATTTCAAGACTTAAAGAAAGTTCAAATGCTAAGTGGGTTGCAGTTTTAGATACGTTTATATTTAATCTTTCTCGGCATTTACTTATAATCATATTGTTTGAAATTTTTGAAATTTACTGTACTTTTGAAATGTATTTTAGAAAATGAATTTAGGTTCATTTAGGTTCCAAATTATAATTGATTGAAAATAAAAAGTTTGAGCCTGTGCTCGAATAATTGAACAAATTATCAACATTAATAATATTTTCCAAGAATTGACTGCTTTCAGGTACAATTTTATGAGAGCAATTATAAGTTTTGATTATGTTTTGTATTTATAATTAATTGTTTTTTTTTTATCTTATCACGTATATGGTTTGCATAAACTGCTTTTAATACAATAATAATTTTATGTTTGACAATATTTCATTTTAATATATTGCTTATGTTGAAACGCATTATAGCTTTTAATTCTAAGTTTACTCTATTGGAAATTTGAAATCATGTCCTTTGTGGAGCCGAAACCTTGGTGAATAAAAGGATTACATCGATTTTGGCGTTATTCGGTTGCTCGACCTTTTGACGCATCAGGTTAAGGCCAAACGGAACCAATGACTTGCAAGTGGCACATGTCACGTTTACTATTTTATGATTACAAACAAATGAAAAAAGACTAAATAATCCTTCTGGCATCCTTGAATGGCGTGAAGGCCAGCAGTGTTGCACGATTGGTGTGATTCGAATCGAAAAATTAAAAATAAAATCATAAAAAAACCAACCAACACCTCCAGGGTCAATGGGATGTAAAATTGCTTTTCTATAAAATAGTAAACACGTGCCCGCCACAATCATGATCGCTGAATGAGCACCAAACGAGTGGCGCCACTTGGCCACAAAGTCCCGTGAAGCCGTGAAGGTGTGAAGATTTAATCAACAAAAGCGTCGCACAGAAGCAAAACCGTGAACAATGCGTGAATATAAAAATAGGTGAGTCAAATGGCTAATAAGAAAACCGGAAAGGCTCACCCAGTATGTGTGTGTGTGTGTGTGTGTGTGTGTGTGTGTGTGTTTGCCTTCAATTCTTTTCGTTTACGAAGTTGATTGACATTGGAAAGCCGTTTTCACTCACACCTCTCTATACAATTGCTTACACCATTTGCGGTGTGAAAAGTGAGCAAAAACAAATCAACGAATGGCGGTGACTGGGAAGTGAAACAGCTTCATAAAAGCCATCCGAACCCATGCCCCCGACTCTTGGGTTGGTTTCGGAGCTCTTTTTATGCGAGGGTGTGAAGCTTCTTTTGCAAATATTGTGCACCGCTCTTAGGGTTTCTTTCCAGGGCATACATTTCTTTGCCTTTGTATATACACACAAGCACGAATAAAAAATAAAAATACTCTGCAACCGATCGACTACAGCTATTTGTCCCATGGGGAATAGAGAAAAGCTGTACTAGTGCGGTGTGATCGGTTTTCCATTGCACAGACGGTTTGACTAATTTGATGGCACGCTCGAAAGCCCGTTCCGTTCAATCACGGAACCGAACGGTGATCGAGCGGCATTGTAAAATGGTGTTGCGACCTTTTTCCTTCCCGATTTTGCTGTTGTTGTAGAATACCTACAGAGGTGGGAGAGAAAAACTAAAATGAAATGAAGTGGAATACGGTGGGCAAGAAAGAAAAATCGGAATTCTATGGAGCATAAAGTGAGAGGTATATGGTACGGGGTTTCTCTATCCGGTGTGAATGACATGGAACGGTGAGGTTTTCGCATAAATTTGTGCCCAACTGAAATTGGAAGGAACTATCCAATTTGCTACAACAGTTTGAAGGGCCAGTGCGGAAATTCTAAAATGTACTAAAACTATTGATTTAGCATTATTTACAGTAGCGAATTGTACGTTGAAGTGTAGTTGTAGACAGTTAATATGTTATTTGTTTCGTTTTATTTAAGATATAGATGAGAATAAACAGCAGAACCGGGCTATATAGCTGATTCTAGCAATAAAACGATGTGAAAGAATAATCAATACAGTCGTTGCCGCCCAATTTTGGCCCTAAGGCATCAATTTATGAAAGAGTGCATCAATTTTGGCCTCTAAGACATCAAGTTTTGACTCTAACTTAGCTATTTTTGCCTAAAAGTCAACTATTTTTTACT
>KI919312.1:0-53484 GCA_000473525.2 Anopheles melas | reverse complement strand
AGGAAAACCTTGATGAATGGTAGCGGTACCTCGGTTGCCTCGCATGTCCACTGCGCACCTTTCACCTTCCACTGGAACTTTTAATCCTTTCAAACAAAACGAAACACACTCGTACACATGCATCGACGGCAGCAGCAGCAGCTCTGAACGGGGTAAAGCTGTACTGAACGGTAAACCAGATCAGCTCGCAAAGCACCTGAGCAAATAAAGCAATAAACAAAATTAAATCTTCCGGAAAGAAGCACTCAAGCACTCTCTGCCCTTCGCTTTCGTCCATCCCTTCACGGCACCATACGGCAACTAGACGTTACATTACAGGGGAGGTAGGATTTGGTAACACAAAAATTACAACCCACCGTTGGTCGTGAGTAGGTCGATTGCATCGAAACGAAATAGCACATGCCAGGTTCATTGCGCACCGAGCAATGGGGTTGGATAATGCTTTTGCTAATTCTAATTTCTAAATTCCACCTCCCATCTGTCGAGTAACTGTTCCTGTCCATTACGCCCGGGCACGGGCAAATTTAACATACACCCTCAGTATGTTGTTCGTTTGTTACATATGAGTGAGTGTGTGTGTATGTGTGACTGATTTTTATTGTCCACAGCCAACCTTTCCTTCCTTCGCCTCGGTTCGGTTCAGATTGTTCGGTTTGTTTGTACGCGATGGTTAAACGGTTTGCCGCTGAGTTAAAACAGAACCAAACGCTCCGATAAGCTTGTGCATGTGTGAGTGTGTATTTAGCTTTTTGTCAAACATTTGTTACACTCGCTTGTTCTTAGTATGCGAGGTGAGATCCGGAGTTAAAGAAACTGTGGCAGTACAGACGATTAATTTGAGTTTAACGATGGACGTAGGCAACATATTTGAAATGTTTGTACAATGGGAATTTAAAATAAAACTCAATTTATAATTTATAATTATTAATAATAATTTGATTGTCCTTTTCTGAAATGAATGATTTATTTTTTATGAAAAGAAAAAATCCTTAATTTGAAATTCCATAAAAAAAACTGAATATTTGGATGTTCGGCGGGAAAAGAGCAAATTTCTTATGAAACTAAATTGTTTAAACCAGAAGGGGATATTTATTATTTTTACTCTTTCCAACATTGCAGTCCATTGCTTCAAGGATGCCTCTGGCGGTCACCTATTCAAGCTAACGTTCAAAACAATTAATTGATTTCGTAAATATTGTTATCTATGTGATTGAGTAGAGAAGTAATTAAAATGAATTGAATTGAATTTATGATAATAATTATATGCAGTAGAGGCCACTTTAAATCGAACACTAAGTTTTGCTCATTGATGGCAACACCAAGGGCTTATTACTATAATTATTCAATTAATGCACCACATTGGTCAATATTGGGATACTACGATGTCATTTGGCTAAGGAATAGAGACTGTTCGACTTTCAGTGGAAATTTCATTGTTTTTACATTTATGCATGGTTTTCCGAGGTTTTTAAAGAAGTCGGTCTATTGTTTTTTTTTGGAAACATACTTGAATAGTGTAATCAACGATGTGTGGAAAAAGATTACCAATAAATGGTCTAAGAAACTGTCCAGTAAGCTTCGGAAGTCAGATGTTAGGTGAAAATATGAGATGTAAAACTTTTGGTGGCTGCAACCCAAAATAGAACCTGCAAGAAATATATAGTCCGAATCCACTGATTTTACTGCGATTGCCTGCCAACTTTTAAATGTGTGCGTTTTTAGGTGGGACGGTTTTCCATTTAAACATTGTTCAACTAGCGTTGAAATTTTTAGATGCCTTTCAAAGATTTTTTGGCTGATCTTGGAAGCCATGATGTAGGTGATTTATGTGGAGATTGACAGTTATGGATCTATGGTTAGTGACGACTTTATATAAAAACTTTTGACTAATTAACTGTTGAATGAAGATTTGTCAAGTACACTGAACAGACCCTTACTGTAATTTATAGACCTAGGATTTTTTTAAACAATCGAGGTCTCCACAAAACCGCAAGTGGTTTTATGGAAGTGTCTATCTTTTTTGTTGCTTTTGAATTGAACTATAGCGTTCAATAAACATTCATACTTTATAACTATTTAACTATTATAACAGTATGCAGTAGCGAATTCAACGGTGGTTAGATTAGGTGGTTGCCTGGTGCCTCGTAGATTTGAGGGTCCCGTGGATCGTGAACGATGGATGTTGGGGTCCTTTGACCGACGACGACGACCTTGATCTCCTAAGATTACTGTTTAGAAATATGCAATAGCAATAGGATCCACATGAAATTTGGCTATCAGATCGTATAAGCTATAGTCCGGGGGATGAACTGTAACTTAATATGTCCTGATAATGGAACTAATTGTATAAATATCCTGGTTCTGTAACCATTGCCTATTCTGATCCTGTAATTGGTTATTTTTCCGATTGCCATACTGGTCTACATAAAAATTACTGTTGTTTCTTTCGAAAAGTATTTTCCAACCGGAAGAATCTGCGCGAGTTCTACGAACATTGCTCATTTCCACATTTTGTGAATGAACTTCATCGCAAATTTTTTGGTGTCTACGGACGCTGCAGGACACTGCACTTCAAAGAGGACTGTCTATGAAAACAATTTGCAATTCTCCATGCTATATTAGCTCTGCCTTGTTTATTTTATCGCTTCCAAGAACTGGGCAGGTAATTATTGGAATGCAATGCCGTTAAACCGCACCTACAGTTGTAAACCATTCCATGCTAATAATTACAGCAATTGATGCCCAATAATCATCCCACGGGGTTGTCGGGGGAGACCGGAACAAAAAAGTTAATTATTTTTCCATGAATGATTTACAAGGCCGCGCCACCAACAGCCAAGTGTTACCTTTATAATTGAATGTTCAATCACCGATGAGAGAATAATTTTCTATCCCTTGAGAGTTCAGCTGCAAAAGAGCCACCGTACATAGTACATACATCCCTACCCACTCTCAGCACCAAGCGAACCCAAAACTCAACCACCAGCTATCACTCGATCGGAGATTAAAAGCTCGGCTCTGGTGGATAAAATAAATTAAAAACTTACACAAAGCCTCCGAGCCTGCCCGTGAACCGTAAAACCGTACACAGATTGGTCCTGCAACGGTGGTGCGCAAGGCTGCATGCGTGACGCGAGCTCATTTGTTGCAGCCCTTTACCCCCTCCCCCCCCCATCCCCTTGCGCGATAAGGGGACGTTAAGGGGACGTTAAATTTATCGTTATCATTAATTCTGACCGTTTTGCGCTTGGGGCGTGCAGCAACGACGCGTCACAAAAGCCACCTTCCACAATTTTCCAAACTGTGTGATGCACCCCGCTACTACCTTCGCCTGGGTAGGAGTGCGTTGGTGAAGTGGAATCCCGATCCCGTACATCGGGGGCAATAAATATCGGCAATCATATCAGTGCAACAGTTATAATCAATCAATTAATTAATCAGTGTCGGTTTTCTGGTACTTATTACGCTTTTTCGATTCCATTTGTCAAATGTGTCTCGGCCTCGCTTGGGTGGGTGTGTACAGGGTGTCGAGGATAGCATTGTACAGGAAGGAAAGCTCTGCACGAACGTGGCGTGGTACGACCGTGGTAATCTCTTTTTGTTTCCGCGATGACAATTTCACGGCGGTCAGTCAAGTGCGGCAGAACGTGCGGGCTGAGCGGCGGTAAGGAAACGCAGGAGGTTGATCAATTGATGAACCATCGCGTGGGCATCCCCGTGGCCGTAAAGCCACAACCCCCCGGGTGAGCAAACAAGTGATTAGTTTTCATTAACTTTGAGTTGTAGCTGAAATTAAATTGAATTTACATATTTAATTAGCTCATTATGCTGCTGCGATGCGTGGCGAGTGAAATAAAGCTACCAGGGATCCGCTTCACCGACAGCTCATGTTGCAGGTGGGCAGAAAAGCAGAGCGACAGAGTATTAGTTTGACGGAGATACTTTTTTTTTGCTCCACGGCTCACTTTCCACTCTACCAAAGTGTCACTCTAGTGTGACGCGTCTGTTTTGTGGTTCGATTTTGTTCTGTGTTCTAACCACAGTTGCACGCGCTTTTTAAGCTTAATTTGTTTTTAATGAACGCTTAAGTGAGATTTAATTTGCTCCACAACAGTGCATGTGCATTTAAAGCTAATTACAGTGCGCAGCGGAACAGGCGAGCTAAATACTGTGTTTAGGGATCGAATTAGCGATTAAGTGTACGTTAGAAGTAGGGTAGGGTAATTTACAATGTGTAAAACTAAAAACAATTCAATGAAAGGTGTGCCGTATTGAATGGGACACACAATGGCAGGATAAAAGCCAAAGTTAATTACTGAAAATTATACACGCGCACGTTTGTTGGTTGGGTAGGTGTTATTGGAAGTGGGTAAAGAAGTAATGAGATATTTAATTTTATTTATAGCTTTTCTTTTTTTTATGAAAATCCATTTGAAAGTTACAACGAAGGATTGAAATTTGGTATACATAGTAATTACTTTTCCATTGTAATCTTCTCCTTCTTGGTAACTCCTCTGCGATTATGGTCGAGGAATTGTTTTGTTTATTCATAGATATAGATATAGAAAATATATTATTGAAATTGTTTTTGAAATCCATTATTTTTACACTTTTGACCATTAACTTCATGATACCAAATAGTATGGATTGCTTGGGTAATATGCACCTCTGGGACAAAACGCACCCATTGAATGAATGCAAATATTGTGGCGAAAATACTAAAAACTAAATATTTTGAAAAGGCCCTGAGGAAATGAACAAAGAAAGCACTTTATTTCGTCAAAGTTGACCAATTTTGGTAAACATACTTTTTCTTAAACCAGACTTTTCTATTTTGTAATGGTTTGAAACTCATAAGCATACATCGAATAATGTTTTAAAAAATAAAGCAGTACGTAGACTTTATTTTTCATGAAAAACAGTGGAACAAATGTTAAATTGTAAGTAGTGGACACTTTATTTTGCCAACCACTGCATGATCATTAAATTACCAATAATGGTGGTACAAGTGGTACAAGCTTCAACTGGCACGTCTTAACAAGTGGTTCAAACTCCCTATGGACTAGTAGTGTTAAAAACGGGTCTTTTTGAAGATCAGCTCAGTTCCGGTACATTCATAAAGATGATCCGGATCATTTGATCGGATCAGTCATTCAATCGTTCGTTCGCTGCTAAACCTGTCAGTTAATGCCAAATCTGCAGTCAAAGAGAAATGAGAACGTCTCAAGACTCTACCAAGGTTTATTGGTTGTTTCCCAAACATTTTTGGCTGGTTCCCATAGTTTTTTAGTCCGTTCCTACGATTTTTTGAGCGCTACCCATTTTTTTTAAATCATGATGAATGGAGAGGAATGGTGATCCGAAAGTGATGCTCACTTGCTCATTTAGCGCATTCGACCAATCGCCTTTGTTTCTCTAAGGGAAGCGATGATCCAGATCTTTCAAAAACTGATCTTACATCACTACTATGAACCGTCCATACTCCATACTCCATACTCTGGACTGACTGCAATCAATAAGTCAATGATAGCTCAGCCCAGAAGAGCCACAGCCAATAACTGACAACGATTGTCGCAGTAGAACAGAAGCACCAAAATCATCGAATTATTAAAAAAAAACAAAACTCGATCATCAAAGAAGAAGTTGTGTGCTTAGATCGTGTTACTTTTCATCCCTTTACCTCTTTGGCTAGGCTTCGCTCTTCAACCAATCGATAACGTAGACGGTCCTTATAAGTGATTCTCTTTGTAAATTTGCATCTCGCCGTCGCTCAGCCAACGCGTACGTACTCGCTCCTGTATGCATGATGCATTTCAGCTTATAATGCTCCATTACACCGTTATCGGTGTCAGCAAGTTTAGAACCACAACGCGTGGCTATCACAGTATCCGCCGGCTGCACTTTGATTGCAGCAATTGTGCAAAGAGGATTTACCCCGGTCTCTCGGATGATAATTGGATTTCTTTGAGTGTTTGGCCGTGGTGGTGGTTAGAGTCTCATATCTCACGAGCCTACTTAAAACATGAAGCACACGTTTGTTTGGTCCTCGTGAGGCAGCTTACGGACAAATCCTTCTCAAAATGACACTAATTATACGCGCTCGCCTCGTTTCCCTCGTTAGGTGGGACGGAAAGATGGGGTGATGGAAGCGGTCCCTCTTTTGACCTGTGGTGACCGTTCGGCGATACTTCAACGATGTGTGTGTGTGTGTGTGCATTGATCTTAAGGCGGATGAAATGGATTTACATCAAACCGGGTAAGCTTTCCGCTTCCCGATTCGCTATATTGCTTTTTGATGACTTACTGAATCTAGGCGAGGCACATCTGCTTCAAAAGCGGATGGCCAAGCTCCACTTAACACATTTGCTAAGCCATCGAACGTTGTTTAAGATTAAAATTTAATTACACTTTCAAAGGGCGAGATGCACGTTAACGCGCAAGCCGGTGGCGGATGGGTGGCCTGTGTTCTCGATAGAGCTTACCGTTCGAAGGCAACGGTCCGTAGTACGCGCTCGTACGCTATAAATCATAAATGATGGCATCGCCTGGAACCCCGGTGCTCTAATAGCGGAAGTAACGCAATCGGCCGTGCCAATCTAGCCCATTGCGCGCGAAGATGAAACACTGTCCCCGTGCAGTCGCCGGGCAGCCAATCGTAAGACAGCTTGTTTACACCTTGATAATAATCGTTCACCACTCGCTCCACCGTAACGAGCGGTTGACGGTGCACGGGAAGGGATGGGAAAATTTTAAACAGAAGCAGTAGCAGCCTTGCGTTCACCAGTTTGGAATTCCTTCCAGCGGGAGATAACCATCCCGGTTGAAATTATTAGCGGAACATCTGGATAGGTTAAAATCTTTGGGCTGAAATGCTACCGTAGCGCCCAGTGGCAAAAGGAGGTTCGAATTAGGTTGGGCCCCAACGTCCTTTGTTCAGGATGCTAGGCTTGCGATTTTGCTGCCGGTAAGCGGCTAGATAACAACATTTTATCTTTTCGCCAGGTGATATTACACACAAGCAGAAGCAAGATTGTGGGAGATGATTAGAAAAGTATCTTGGCTTCGGTGTGTAAGAGTGGTGAAGTGTGGAGAAACCTAATTTACATTCGATTTTAATATACTTTTTGTATAAATGAGGGATGAATGTATCCTGTAGGCTCTAAATCCTTCGAGAAAAAGACTACAGAAATATACAAAGAAGATAATGTTAATCAGGACTCAAAAAAAGCTATCTTCCTCGCCTAAATGTATGAAATATTTTTAGGTTATAACATTGTACCAACGCAACTATCTTAGCGCCTAAAAGTATGCAATATTTCTCAACGATTAATTGAGTTGACTCAAGCTTGCGCTTTAAGGTATGCAAACAATCGCAAAGTTTGCATCTACAACTGAAAAACTCTCTCAATAATATTTTGCATACATTTAGGCGCATTAAATAGACGCCGTAGAAGAAAGTTGTGCAATTATGATCAATTTCAGGGTAACTTTTGAACCCATCGGCACCACTCCCTTGCAATATAGAAGGTAGTGCTTTTTCGTGAGACACCAACACCAACAGGAACACTAAATAGTCCTGGTCCGGAATGTCCCTTTGTTCGTGCGACCATCGACCATCAAGGAAAAGCTCCCAGAAACGAATGCGAATGAGCATTGTGTGCTGCAGCCAATGGTGAAAGTTTCTCCTTACGCCATATTATGTCGGAGCGGGATTTTCTCAACCATTTCCCAACCGGAATTTGGTAAATATTATTAATACTGCAAAACATGTACCCGTCTTGCGAGGGTCGTGTCTTTGGTTGGTGAAAGATGGTCTTCGCCGATCCTAGATCGCCGGATTTTAGAAGCTTTCGGAGGGTGAGAGAAGCAGAATTTACACAGAGTTCACTCGCCCCCCCCCTCCCCCTCCCGTTTCTCTGGGCAGTGATCAGAAAATCTTGCTTCATCGTAAGACAAGAATAAGGGAGAACGAGTCTCAACGGGGCAGGCGAAGCTTGTAGGATGATTATAAAACATATAAATATGTGCATATGCAGGTGCATTCTTGCGGACGGAGCAAGCGAACCGTGGCTCTGATCGTCTGCGCTACGAAACCTAACCTCAAACCGACACGGGCACGGGTTGTGGGTGGGCGCTGGGGAGCAGACAGTTGGTTGTCCAGTTACATGTTGTTTGTGCGCTTGAAAGCTGGCAATGAGGGCAGCCGGCTGGAATGCTACCGTATTTCCTTTTCTCCTTTACTGCCCACCTCACTCCCGCAATGGTTTACGTCGGTTCGTTTCCGATGTTCACCGGTAAAGCGCGAATGCATTCCGAACGAATGTAATTTACGTGCCCTTTAGTGGAGAATTATGTTCAGTTTAGTAGTTCGAGCTGTATGCCATTTATTTCCTCCCCGTTCCCGCAACCAGTACCACCAGCGCTTTCCTTCCGCTTGGTAGTTTCCGTCGTCGTTGGTCGTAGGAAGCACAGCCGCAGCACTATGCTGTAACTGGCCGCGTGTCCTTTTGCCAGCCGTTTTAAAGCTCAGCAACTTTGGAATACACCAATTTCAGGGGGTACAACGGGAACCGCTACCACACAATCAGGGATACGGGTACAATTACACCCGTTTTTCACCCTTTCCCGGACCGTGCAGATGGATACGAAAGTGGAGGTTACCTTTAAACCGATTATAAGATTCGCGCCCCGTTCACCGTGGTTTAAACGGTGACCATAATTTAAACTCCGGATCGGTAGGCTGATGCTAACCCACACCACTTAGTGTGCTGAAGCGATGAGACAGGCAAGAGCGAAACAAAAAACAAAAGAAGAAAAAATCCAGACGACTGGCCCTGGAAAATCGCTGAACCAGAGCGGGAGCGACGAGCCGGTGGCATCGGCTGATGAGTAATTTCGCAGGCACTCCCTGCGTCTAATGCAAACGAGGGTGAGTGGGAATTTGTATGGAAATGACATGCAGAATTTCAATGAATGCAGGCGACCCCGGCATCCCCATCGCACCGGAAGTTGCCCTTAATTTCGTGCCCTAAACTGGATAATGTGTGCCCGCGTGCGTGCGTGCGTTCGTAAAACCGTGCGGGACTGGGTTCTAAATGATGTTTTGCAGCGCCACCTATTCGGTGGTCGCTGAGCTGTGGCCACCGAGTTGGCAGCAAAACCCGGGAATACATTAAAAGCATTTTGTAAATCGCTCGCTGCCTGCCGCCCTCTCCATCTTCCTCTCCAACGGACACTGGTTTAACATGGCTGTCAGTCGAAATTTTGCATGATTGTGTGCAACACGCACCTCCAATTCAGCCAGTGTTTGTCATTTAGCTCTGGGACTTTTTGTTTTTTTTATTAACCTACACACGCACCCACCCCGTGCCACCATTACGGCGTTTATGGATGCAACCCGAAATACAGGCCGCGTTTGGCATGCAAACTGCCGCCAGTTTGCGCAGTTGAAGTTTTCCACCCTGGCACCAAGGGGCAACGGGTAAGGGAAAAGTTCACCGAGGGGCAAAGCATTATTTCTAATTTGCTCCCTGCATGCTGTTGGGCTTCGGCTGCTTCGCATTTTTGTTGTGCTGTGCGCTGGAAGGCGAAGGTGTGCGGTGGTTGGTTTCGCTGTGCAGTGAAATGTGCCAAAGTCGAATGTTATTTAATATTTTTCGCCCAAGCACCCGGCTGAGCATCGCCCTGCACATGCACGGGGCCGCTTTTCGTGTGCGGTGCAATATTACACAACACCATAAAGCACGATCTGAAAGGGGAAACCCGCTCATTACGCGAAGGCAAAAGGGTACGGACACATGCTCGCAGCAAACACACACGCGCTGCTGCGGTGGCTGTGTGTTAAATTGCAATCAAGTGACAAAATGTAATAAATAATTACAATGTTGCATAAATTGGCAATATGCTGCCTTGGTGGTTGCCCACCCTTTTCCTAGCCGGTCGGTTGATTAATGCCGTTAAATAGGCAGGCGCGCCTCAAATTAGGGCGTCTTTCGGAACGCTAGCGCTTTGATAGATGATTGAATGAGAACGGAGAGTTAGACATAGTGAGAGAAAGAAAGAGAGGGAGAGAAAGTGTTTGTGTGTGTGTGAGAGAGAGAGAGAGAGAGAGAGAGAGAGAGAGAGAGGCGTGGGATAATGAAATGTTGTTGAATTGATTTTCATTGCAGAGCATTTACATGAGCTTTGCATGCTCATGATGTCATAATAATGATGAAAGGTCGGTGGACAATAAACGCATTGGCTTTAAGGTGCCTTAATTGAACGATTCTCAATGCCCGCCTGTTCTGCTGAACTTTTGTGCTACATATTTTTCCTTAATAAAGTACTGAGAGTAAATATGTTAAAAAGCGTACAGAAACAAGGTACTGCATGCATACTGAACAATTCTATTAAAAAATCATTTTGAATCGAGTGTAAACGAACGACCGAACTTATTTTAATTTCCATTTTGTGAGATTTACTCCCAAAACAGTATTTCACGTAACTTTCTATCGATCACTTAATGGACTTTTCACTCTTCATATTATGTATGTAAATATAAAAATGGAATAGTAAAATTACATACCTTTAGGCGCTACGATTTAACGGCTATTTAATAGGTATTTTAACAGTTTAAATGTAATTATGTGGCCCTTTGCTACGGAGCTGATTGTATAACGTCATAAAAATATTACAATTTCTATGTTCGTTTGTAAAATATTTCTTTGTCAATTTTTCAACCAAATATGTTCCGTTCATGTGGGTTTGAAATTGCGAGGAATCAACAACAATAATTAATAAAACCTTTCGTTCGACATGTTAACGCTTTAGCACTATTGATTATCTAAACTGTGTTTAATTTCAGCTTCCAACGTCGATGTCATAGTACAAAGAAATGGTACGGAACGACAAAATACCATCAACATCAAAGCAAACCGGCGGTACAAACGATTGGCACTGGCGAACGCGAAGTGATGAATAAATTTGCAGAACAATTCATCGTAAATCCCGATGGGCATTTGCATTCGTTGCTCGGTAAGGTGGCGTATGTCTGCCGTCTGCCCGGAACCGGTCCCATGCGTGCAGGAATGTTAATGACGTTGGGTAGGACTGCTGGAAGCGTTGCGTGGTTTTGGCGGATCCGTACCGAAGCAAAGCCCCCGTTTCCTCTTCGCTGAATCTGAAGGAGGGATTTTTATTTCCACTGTCTTTCGCGCTGCAGCGCTCCTACACTCCAAAGGGCTCAACATATCCCGGGCAGGTCGTGAGACGTCGCGCGTTGGGATTAATTCACACAGAGCGAGAGTGTTCCGCTTCCGGTGGTAATTTTTCTGCTGCTGCGCGGCACTTCCACATTGCTTACGTTTGCAGTTTTCCCACCATGGAAGGTATGCGCTCGTTTGCGCGACATAGGTACTTTTGCGCGGCGCTTCGTGTTTGCCGGACGGCTGGAGATGGAGTTCGCTTGGGTTTCTTTTTTTTTTGTGCTGCAGGCAGCAACTTTCCTAATTTAAATATTTCTGAAGACAGTGTGGCGTGTACGAACGTATGATACACCTCGGAAACTTGATGCCAGGTTTGCTGAAGTTTGTCTGCACAAGACGGACGGAGATTCTTGGCAAACAGCAAATGGAGTGAGTAGGGAGAAAACACGAACGCGTGATAAGTACCTGAGGAACATTTTTTCTCCACACTTATCGTGCGGCGCGTGCATGTGTGGGGAAGCAGATTTTTGCTAACTTAGTTTTTCGGAGCACATGTTTGAAGGTAGAATATGCTTCTTGGATTTTTTTTGAATAGTTTCGCTTGAGAATTTCCACATCACTTTTGCGCAATTGTGAGTGGTGAACATGAAGCATAATTAATTATCGTGGCAGTTTTGTGTAAGTTTTCCGTCTTAGGCAGATGTTTGTACCAAAAATATTCATACTCAGTTACAAATCTGCTAATTAAAAACAGTTGCCTCAAAATATGAAATACTTAAAATAATTAATAATCAATCATTTTCCTATGATACTGGGTCTCACAACTGAAAAAATATCCTCGTATCGTTTTGCATAGAATACATAAAGCATGTGAAAAAATTACAAGTTTTCGTGTTTCAATTGTACTTTATTTTAAATTTTAAACTATTGAGTTAATGTTAATGGATTATCGTTCCAATGTTTTGCATTAATTGCATTCAGAAAAGAACACTGAAAGACAATTGGTTCATTAGACCATTATGTAGTCCAAATTGCATACCTGTAGGCGCCCATTGACATGTCCTTTTTAAAAAAAAAAAAGGCGACATATGAACGCCAAAAATTATGCATTCTGCAGGCATTCTTCAATCCAGTGCTAATTTTACTCAGTTTGTCTGATTATTTAAAAATCATGAAAATCCGCAATATTCAGTTCTAAGAACCTTAAGGAGAGCAATCGAAATGAATGCTTCCAATTTTAACCTGCCTAACTAAAAACTACGACACGTTCCGACACGGGCAGACGAATCGAAAAGGGAAAGAAAAAACAAAAACTCTCTGCACATTTCGCTCGTGGGAAGAAGGCATCGTTTTAATGAACTATTTCTCCGTGCGTTTGAACGCCACGGAAAGCGTCTCTGGAACAGAAGCAGGTGGAAAGAAGCGCAACATTCTTGCAGGAGTTGTTTGAGCACGTCAGTTTTAACTGAATTCCGATCGCATGGCCGACACCGGCAGCACTAATCTCGCACGAGCAAATGGGGCAAACGCTTTCGGCATTGCCACGTGAACGATATTTTTCCGGCTTCCATTTCCGGCACAACACGGGAGCTGTTTCCGCGATGTGTTGAGTGAAGATAAAGGAAAAGAGCATCTTTACTAAATTAGTGTTCGGTTGGAGTTAAGGAAAAAATGTTGGCAAGTAAAAAGAAATACCTTGTGCGAATGAAAAAAAAAGAAGTGCATGAACAAGCTTAATCTTAAAACAAGAAGCAAAACGAGCGAAAAGAATTGTGAAATGAATTGTTCCTAGCTGCTGTTGAACGGAATGGATATGTTTGAATTGAACAATGGCAACCACGGAAGAGAAAGGCAAGGTAAAAAATCAGCTCGGTGTTGTAATCACATACCATCGTAGCTGTTCGTCGGGTACGACCTTGTGTTCTTGTGTGCTCGTGTGATTGCTGTAAGCCTTGCCATCCCGTCTTTGGGGCTCTTTCTGGGAAAAATCGTTCAACAAACTGGTGCCGCACGTGACACAACCTCGAAGGTACCGTGTGTAACGAGCGACAGTGGTGGGATTAATGGAATGAAAATCATTAAACCCATTCGAAAATTTATCGCCCATTGGCCACCGGGTACCGTGAGCTTGAGCACAGTTGATCTCTTTCTTTCGCCCGAACTAGGCTAGGAGTGCACGCAAAAAGGGACCTGTGTAATGATGACCGACCGCTGTAATGAAGACCGCTGTGTAATGGTGCACCGGAGCCGGGAAACCCTTGGAGTAGGTGTAAATGAGGCAACTGAAATGAGTTTGGCTGGCATGCTGGGTGCTGGGAGAAGCACTTAAGCGATATCGCTCAGCGAGACCGTCACCGAGGACACAAGCCGCACGGTCGAAATTGATAGTGTCTTCAAAGTGTCTAGCGCTGCAGCAGGTTCCGGGAAAAACGGAAGGACAATCGCCGGCAAAGTCTTGGCTATTTTGGTGCAAAACTGTAGCGGAATGAAATTGTTGAATATTTCTTCCCGTCCACGTGCGCCCAAACGAGCGGAAGACAGATTTAATGGCCACTTCTGATTTCCCGCCGTAACAGGCACCCGTCCTCCGTTACACCGTTGGTGGGGCAAGACCGATCGACAGTGAGCGCGTCTGATGGAGTTTAAAATCCAATTGCCAAAGTTTCGGTACCTCCGTGCAGTCGAACAGTGGCAGCAGCGCGCTCGGTTGCGTCCCGTTTGTGCCAGTGGCATTGTAATTGTGCGCAATTAAAAGATGCTATCTAGCTCGCCTCCGGTTCGGTGGGTGGCTCCGTTTTAATGACATTTTTGCAATCGAAAGTTTTACCCCGCACTGGGCGAAGTGTTTGTGTCCCGTCCCGCGGATTGGGTTTTGAAGTTGAAGAGTCATATCTTTTGAGGATTTCTGTTTGAAGGCGATGTTGCTTAACGCTTCATTAGGAGCGTCTTTGATTGGATTGGTATGTACTGCTGGAAAACTGCTGGGGTTTGCATCTCAATCGAGCACGATTTTTAATGACATCCGTGCATCACGCTCGATGAGTATTCAATTAATGGAATGGTTTGAATGGGTTTGAATGTGCAGAGATTGAAGAGATTGTATTTTTTTTACAATTATGTTGTGGCGTTGTCGTTGGAACCTGTTTGATGTCTAATTGGAAGTTAGGAATTATATATATTATCAATCTGTTCTCTTCATGTCAGCGGTGATGGGCACTATCAACAAGTTCCTTTGCTGCCTCTACACACTCAATATTTCTGTCTCTTGTTTGGAAATTGGAACCTTTCTCACATAGCACAAAAATGAAGAAGCGACAAGCTACGCGATACAAACCTTGCATGTTATTAAAATATAGTACACGCCAATAGAGGTCCTCAAAAACTTGAACTATAAAAAACACGAACTACCACCGAAAGGCAGAAACCCAAAGATTAATTTTCAGGAAATAAAGATCCCTGAAGCATGGGGACCCTCATTATTGAATGAGTTGAATGATTTTTGTTCTTATTATGTACATATAGCTATGTTTTTAGTGCTTCTCTTTTGAAATATCTTTACAGGGTTTACCAGTCCAATAACCCACTTTCCACTTGTTTATAACAATCGTATTTTTTAATAGACACCGCTATCTACCACTTGATTACACGCCAATTGGTGTAAGCTACCCCTTCCAATTTAATAACACAATTTTCATCTTAGATTTGGTCATTTGTTTATAACTTTATTTGTTCAATTGTTAAGTGTTTGGCCATCATATCGGCCTTATCACTGATATTGGGGCCTTTCACGATTCTAGTCAGATTTTTGTATGGAGTTTGACAGTTGGAGGCTGAAATCATGTAAACACTCCATACAAAACCACACAAAAAACGAGCCTGCAAATTTTCAGTCTAGATTATTCTAGCCTCAAAGCTAGAATTAGATTCGAGTACTTGCTCGAAAATACGGTGTTGTTTACATTTACCCCAAGGTGCATTAAAAAGATCACGTGACGGAATATAGAATCAAAGTGTATGTAGTCCAGGTGTTCTCATAGTATGTTTTTTTAAACCAAATTTGGATATCACTTTTTGACAGGATGGTTGAAAACTTTTGTTCAAACTAGATTTCTGGAGGCTCGACGAATACACAAAACACTTTAAAAATCGTCATTCAGAAACAGAAGCGATAAAAATCAGCCTTCTAAATTCATACACCTTGGGATAAGCCCACCTGTATATTATACTCACTTAGATAGCTGCTCGAAAAATGCTATACAATGCAAACAGCTGACAGGCTGAAATTTCAGCCTACGAACTTACAACGGAAAGGGCGCCATTATTAAATACCTTAGTTCTAGTATAGGGTAGCAATAAAAAAAACAGATAGCATCACTGTTCATTGTAACATCACCACAAAAAAAAATAAACAAAAAATATAACAGCAAGGCATACTGCGTAACATTAAGAGTTCCAATCAAAAGAGTCATAGTGTGCATTGAATCTGCTAGCCATCGCAGTCATAGGTTCATTATCGCTATATGCAAGTCTAGTTTGGTTAGCTCAAAGTGTATGAAGATCAGGTGGTCTCATAGCCTGTTTTTCATAGCAAAAGTTGATCGTCACTTTTTGACAGCATGGGTGAAAACATTTCCCCAAACAAGCTTTCTGACGACTTTCCTAATACACAAAAAATCTTAGAATCTTCGTTATTTGCACTGAAATATCTTAAAAAGCACTCAAAATATTTCTTATTGTAAGCTAAACCAATTCTGAACTAATTAAAATCCATTTTTGGATTAAAATAATTAAGCCGTCGATGAGGTCACCAATGTGTACTACGTATGTGTTGCTAAGAACAAAGCGAACGGTTCCTATGGAAATTCATTTCACCCATTCTGTCAAAAGGAGCTTTTTTTTTATTCCAAAATTAGTTGTCAATTTGTATGGGACGAGACCACCTGGTCTTCTTACACTTTGGGTTAACTCTTAATAGCGTGGAGTAGCGGGAGAAATGAAATCTACTGTCAGATTTGGCATGGCTTGTTTAGTTTGGTGAATTTTGCAAGACCAAATCGGATTCAAACACATTTCTAACATTTAAAAAAATGTAAATGAAATTGTTTATCCCAGTCAATCATAACATTAATATTTTTAATATTGCTACAGCCACAACAAACCGCAACGAATCTGGCTGTTGTGCAATCGAAGAAGACATTGGGTTATTAAATTGTACAGCGTAGCTTACACCAGCTCACGTGTTATCAAGTGCTAGCCTGCGGTGTCTATTCATAAATACTTACTTACTTTCTTTATTTTGAAAGTTAAACTTGTTTTGTTAAACGTACATATTTTATTAAATTTATTTATTTAAGCTTTACAAAACATTTAAACGGCATGAAATTAATACCTATTACTTGTTTAAGTTTTGCAATGTAGTATTTAGGTTATTGTGCAATTTACTACATCATTTACTAGGCAACATCATGATTTTTCCACAATTTTTTTGGAAGTAGCTTAGTATGTTATTAAGCATTTTGGACTTTTTCTTCTATTAGACCCTGTTGAATGATTTTTTTTAAAGAAACTTAAAAAATATGGATTTTCCATAAAAAAACAGTTTCAAGAATATTGTTTCTACGATCCAATGATTTATTTACCAACATGATAAATGCCGATCTTTTAGGGAGAATAACAATGTGAAATGGGTGATATGCATGATATGCTTTCAAAATATATTTACTTATCTATGTTTACTCCATTAAAAAAAACAACTTGTTTTCTCTTACTATCGTTGATTGAATTTTTCAAATTATTGTTGTAGTCATCAATAAAATCTCCCTTTGAAAGAGTCAAGAAACGTCAATTAAAGGTACATTGCTATTATTATAACAGGAAATATGCGATTTGCAAAATGAAATTTATTGCAAACTTAGATTGTAGGTAATGCCATATTTGGCTCCCGATGATGCCGCTGACCTCGACGTATAGGTTAACTTGAAGAATGAGAGTTTAGCGACCCATGGACACATATTCATTTGCGACATCTTTTGGAGAAACGACTGTCCAGACTTTTCAGTCTCTTTCTCTTCACACTTTAAATATTTTATCCCTAACAATAATTTCTCTAACGCATCTGCAGAAATAATGACTCTTTCTCTTCACACTTTAAATATTTTATCCCTGACAATAATTTCTCTAACGCATCTGCAGAAATAATGATCTTTCCAACAGACGGATGGGATGCATGCGGGCCACGAGCATTGTGTTTATTTTTCACACGTAAATCTTGTTTCGCTTTACTTTGCAGAATTTCCCTGGTGCAAAGGACGGCAAGATGGGAAAAACGGCAACCGCGTATCGCTCTTTACCCAACACGTTTATCTCCTAAATGCAGCTCGCATTATGGAAACCCCGAGAGTCAGCAGAATGAAGAAATGGAAGTGAAAAACAGCAAAGCTTAGCCATTGCCTTTTTTCTCCTTCACGGAATCACGTGGCACATGAGCTGAGCAAGAAGTAATGAACACGTTACGTGATGTGTGCAACGTGAAGGCTAATATGTGTGTGTGTGTGTGTGTTCCATTTCCATGGCTAGTCGGTACCGGGGGATTGCACCACGTAAAAGCTTAACCATGATTCGCTCATCTGCATCCAAGCGGTGATCATTTTATGCATATTTCCCAATTGCCTTACCATTTTGCTGTTCCGCCCGCTGTGCTTTGGGATTTTGCGATTTGGGTCGCACATTTTTTAGCTCTTGCTCTGTCTCCCTCCACCCAAACAAACCACCTCCGAGGCTGTCAGTCCATTGCAAGCCCGGTTTTGCAATCTACCTTTCGCTATCGGTTAGAAAATTACAAAAAAAAATGAAAAAAAAACATCATGCACTTTGCCACGTGTCATGTGCCTGACCGGGCGTCTCCATTGCTCGTGCCTTCATAAGCAACCGGGCTTCTCCATTTCCGCCTGTACGCGGTGAACGGACGACAACCCGCCCAGCCAAATGAAAACAGTATGAAGCGAATAAGGTTGTTTTTGGAAAAGAAATCGCAAGCTCACTTCATCATGCATACAATATATGAGTCCATTTCGTGATTCGTGACGCGCCAACCGGGCCAAAAGTCGTGCCAAGTGTTGTGTTGGGCGCTTTGAAGCTTGAAAAACGGGGTTACACTCTTTTTTCCCGTGTGTATCTATTCCCTCTCCCATACATTCCTCTACTATTGTATTACAACCGCTTATGCTGGTATTGCGGTTGGTCACTCGGGGGACATTGGTCGTCGCCGTACATGGGCGCGCGCGCGCGTTCCGTAATAAAAGAAAAATTTGACCTTTTTTGTTACCACTGGCACTGGGCAACTATGCCATCAGGATGGCTGAAAAAAGACCTGTTCTGTTTATTTTTGCAATCCACAAGACAGTTTAAATGCTAGACAGTTTGGTGGTTAGATTTGGACGTAAAAAGAGATGTTTGGTTGAGTTTTGGTGTAAGCGTGTAAGTCTGGGGCGGATTATGGTATGAATCGAAACTCTCTTCGGCAAAAAATAAAGAGTGTGAATTTAAATAAGAATACAAACAGGACAAGGTAAATGAAGAAAAAACGCAATCCCTTCATTCCATGCAAAGCCAAGAAGGATGGGGTAACTGTTTGCTCGTTTTTATTTAATAGCGAAATGCAAATGAAACCATTATCCAACGAAGCAACTGATGGTCAACCGCGTCGGTCGCTGGGATGAAGCGAGAGATTGAATGTGTTTACATGTGATGGGATTGTTTTTCCGTTTTGCTGTCATTCCACCGTCACGCTGTTGGTTAAAGGGGTTTATTTAAGTTGTAGTTTGGTGTGTTTGCTCATTTTAATCTAGCACTGTTAAGCTGCTGGGGTGCTAAACAATCAAATGCGCCTTTTGGGGTTCATTTCTTGGTTTATTTTATATCTCTGTGAAATTGGATGGACCAAAACCACCAGTATCACACGATTTTTACAATCCAAGGAAGAAATTACAATAATATAAATGTTAAATGCATATTTCTTACTCTAGACGGCTGAATAGAATAACGAAAAGATGTACTATTTTGCATGGCCATAAGTTGTAATTTTGATCAATTTTGGATTCTTTACTGTTGTATTTTTGACGACAAGTGGGCTATGTTTGTTTAGTGGTTTAATATGATTAAATCGATGGGGCGAATATAACATGAGACGTGATTTTTCCATAATCAAAACATTTAAAAATCCATCTGAGACAGGATGCAACATCTCTGTGTTACACAGTCCCCCATGATTAGTGTCTCGTTTGGCTGCGTATTTGTTATGCTTTTCAATTTTTTTAGAGAAGATATTTTATCTGAAATTAAAAAAAATTAACAGAATAGATGCCACGTTGTAAAAATATCCAAAAATATATTCCAAGTCAGTCAAAAAATCAGTTAATACCTTTGAACGGATACAATAATATTGTAGAAAAACAAATATAGCATATCTGCTTAACAGAAACGTTGAATCTAAAATACAAACAGGTAAGTTATTTATATTAAAACTCCCCAACAAAAGCGTAGGCAAAATAAACACTCTACCAACAGAGAAACATAACTAAAAATCGAGAAACACTCAAAATTCGAAACAGTCCATGTATTGTATATTATAGTCCAGTGTATTGTAGCTAAATGTAAGCTAAGCTAAATGTATTGCACCAAAATTAAAGTGACTAAAACCAACTAGATGAAAACAGTATCTTTCTGAGAAACACATACATCGACAACCAAATAAAGGGAACCATAAATCTGGTTGAACATAAGTAAAACCTCCACCGATAATGGCGGGTCAGATTCGTTCGGACCGTCAGGATAGGCCTTTTTTAATATTTTATTTTTATTAAGTATGAACGATTCAAACGGCCATATTAAGGAACAGAATAAGCTCAACACTCCCAGCAAAGGAAACCGCTTACAGAATGCACGATCGCCTGAATTATCAATTGACGATACCGAAAAGTCCACATCGAAATATTTTTGGTTTGGCGAACATCAGCAAACCGACGAACTTTCGATTGTGATTTTTGAAGGCCACCACGCCGAGCAAGTGTTTGTGCACATTGGATAAGCATGTAAAGGCCGAATAGATATACAGTTTTGCTTCGAATAACGGACCGCTTCAAATTCCGGACTACCTGCTTCATATCTACCTACCTAGGCCATACTTACATACAGCAGTACTTTGGTTCAATCCAAGAGGAATATCGCAAGCAAACCCCATTGTCAATAAGACCGTCGTCCTCTCGACCCATTAACGTAAATTTGAATATTATAAATGAAATTTTGAGGCTGTCTGGATTATGATTCGAAACGTCCGTAATTTGAAACATGAGCTCGAAACTGTCCGCAATATGAAGCTAAATATCATTGCAGTTTCATGAGTTTTTGCAGTGTTTCGAGTAAAGTTATTGGAAATCTTAATTTTTTTCTCAATTATAGAACGTTTTCTTCAGCGGGGTTACGAATTATAATGGGTTACGAATTATACTTGAAATAGTGGGAATATTATTATATACCAAAAATGCCTTAAGTGTCCGTAATTCGAAGCAATACGGCGTTATACAAAGTGTGTAAATAAATAACTTTTCGTTTCTCGTACGATGCAGTTTCGGATGATGTACGAATAGTTTAAAACAATGAAAAGAAGATTTGAAAGTTGTGGAGATTGTTTTACAAAATTCAAATCATGTTTTCACGATTCAACAAATGGTGTTTTAAAATGTTTTACAATATAAATGTAATTTATGGAGATAAGCTCTGTGTGACTGATCATAATTCTTCATTACATTCATACTTTTTACTTAATAGGCAACCGCTACAGTGTACAACTCATTTAACTTCTTACATGTACACTTGATCATTGAATAGATCTTGATAAAAGAAACGTGTTAGTAAATGTAATAACAATAATAATCGTTTAACTCTTTTCGTGGGGCTTCAATTTTGCTGAACAATCATATGATATAATTAATATCGGCATGAACGTGCGGCAACATGAGTAATTCGCAGAAACCGCCACCATTTGTGAATGTAACCTAGCGCAGCTATAAAAGGGCTCACTTATGTTTGAGCTTTGTTTTGAACCGGCTGACACTTTAAACCGCTGACCCCAAATGACACCGTATGAAACGACCCAGCAACCAGGCCCATACTTACCTCATAATGGAAAATGATGTTCAAATTGCAGACAAAACCCATTGAGCGTCGCGAACCAAAGGAACGCTAACGATTACGCTCATAATTGCTGGCACAATCACTTCCATTTCCTTGTATGCCTGTGCATCAGAGCTCCATTTTACCCTTAAAAAAAAGTGAACCAGTACCCAGACAGCACCCGGAATGAAATGTCAAAAACCCTGCGCGCACACACACACACACCACTCTACCTATGCTGTGATGGAATGGTGTATATGGTATCCGCACGGTAATTATAAAACAGCATTTTCGGTGGCCGCGAATAACCGAAATGCATAAACCACATTCAGCAGGACGCGGCACCGAAAACCAGGACCGCATCGTGCCAAATGCCACGGCCTCCTGCTCGCTCGCTCACAGCATTCATTACGAGCGCCCTTTATTGGAGTTTTACTACGTAATTACTTAATCAAGTGATGATAATTTTTATCAGAGCCACATTCGGGGCCGCGGTAGCTTGCGAATAGTTACCATACCGTGCGGAATACACACACAGACACACACAGGAACAGGGTCACATTTCGGCATTGGGATGGGAAGGCGAGTAAGGCGAACGGACAGAGTGGGTAAGAAAAAAAAACAGGAAATAACCTACCCACACGACACTGTGCTGGCAAACTAGAGGCCAGGGTGTATTCTGCCATCATTAAGCAAAATGATCCAATTGCTTCTCGCACCATAATGAGCTTTCGCACGGTGGATGTGCATGGGGACTTGGGAGGATTGCTGAATAGCTTTAATTCGGTGCTGACACGCTTGTGTGTGTGTGTGCATTTGTGTATTTTTTGCGGAGAGGAAAATACGTTCTCCGGCCTACCGGGTGGATAAGTGTTGCGGTTTGAATCTGTTCTCGCTGCAAGCTTAAGGAAAGGCAAGTAATTAAGCCTTATATTTTCGGATATTAAGTCGCTGTGCGGTCGGTTTCGATTACAGCAGGCAAGCTATTATGGGTCCCCCCTCGGGTTTCGTAGTGTTTACGGTTACGGTCGTAGTGGTTTTTGTCTTCTATTAGCGTTTGTGAGGCATCGAATAGGCGATGAAGGGTTGTTTAACCTTTTAATAATCATGTTGTGGAGAGCTGTCATCATTCATTTTATATGTGGATTTAAACTATCTTATTAAAAAGTAACGAAATGTTTTGATGAAATTAATGTGGTATTAATAACATTTTGTATTCTTTGTTGACACAAAGATGTACCCTATTATGACAGAAGAGTTTTAGCTGTGTTTTTGGTGGGTTTTTTTTTTAATTTACTTACCTCTGTTATTAAATGTCATTAAATGTCACTAAGAGTATCCTTATGTTATCATTTTGATGTCAGAAGGCACTATCTACAATTATATATAATTGTTTACAGGGTTTTATATGGTGTTTTGGTTGGTTTTCAATGAACGTTGGATGCTTCCTATTTTTTTCTTTCAATGCATCACGATTCAATAATTATTTTCAAGTGTGTTTAGTCTGTTTTATGTTTCCCTTTATATTTGAAACAAATGATTTTTGAGTAACTGATCAATCAAATCAGTCATAGGACTTAATCAAGAATATGTACGAATGATTAAAAAAAACTTGCGATGGATTTAACAAATTCCTCTGGAAACCCTGTAAAGAAGTACTTCTCATATTTTACTGTCATATTTGGGCTTTCTTTCGCACTATTTGTCGTTTCGTTACAGTGAGTACAACATTGGCACAGTGAAATAACAACCAACTAGGACAAAGTGGAAACAAGAATAAAGTTTTCGTAAGAATTTTGCCTGATTCATGTGAAAAGCTAGGGGGAAACGAATGAAAATAATTTGAAGCATGAACAAAATGTCCTATTCATAAAAAATGTCATTGTTTTACATTAGTCATTACTTGTCAAATAACAGGGTTTCAGTCCAATAAGCAATTATCTACATGTTTTTTTTTGTTAATAAACATCGCAGACTACCACTTGAACACCAATTGATCAGTGCTGCCAAATGCCATCGTTTCAATCACTAACACTGAAACTAACTAACTGAAACGAAGTTCAAGTCAACTCACGTACATAACTGTGATGATCAGGGGTAAAATCAAACATTTGGTTGACTAATCAAATGCTTGGTGACATTATTTGTAGCACCCAACTCCTGGTCACTCACTTGGTCAAGACATTTTCTCCCTATGATAATTACGACATTCTTGCAACATACTTGGCACTTTTTCTGCTTGGATGGTCTGTTGGGTAGAATAATGATGCATTTGTTCAAGAAAGTATGCTCATTTTGTTGGTTGGTATCACTCGTGCACCCCGCATATCTCCCATGACTATCGTGATGATCATCGATAGAAAATGTCGCGACCAAGTGACTGACCAAGAGTTAGTTGCACAAAGTGCCACCAAGCATGTGATGGTCGCACCAACGGTTTGAACATCTCCTCTGAATATCATAATAGAGTATATGACGCTGACATGGATTATCTTTCAGTTCGATTTTTTTATGAGATTTATAGTGGCATTTTGCAGGGCCACAGCAAAGACACAAAAGAGTACGTATTAATATATATTTTTAATTTTCTCATTTCTTTATTCTGTTTACCAAAGAAAAACTACAAAACACAATGCCGTTTAGTCAATAATTACGACCTTTGTTTCTTTTATTTTCTCACGATTGTTTGTCAATTCGCTTTGTCGATTCGCTTTGGGGTTTGTTCACTTTACAGCAGTTTTATATAAATGTTACAAGTATAAATGTAAATAAAACAAAACACTCCATTAAAAACAGGAAACAATGTTAATGGGCCTGCTTGGCGAGCTGAAGAAGAATAATGTGGGAAAGACATTGCCGCTTGCTTGCCCAGTCAACTAGGTCTCTTTTCTTCTACGCACGGTTACGCTTTCCGGTCCGGTTCCGTGTGCTTATTGGTGGTATTGATTGGTTCGAATGTGTGTTTTTTTTTATTCCTGTGCTTCGTTCTGTTCGCTCTTTGTGCGTTTCCGGTGTTTCTTTTCTCTTAGTTGACTGTTATCGTAGTTTTTATTCTTTGAATTGTTCTTAGAACTTGTTGTTCGTTTTGACGACCGTTCGAATTGAGCTACACATTTCTGTTTCTGTTTTTTTTCTTCCCATGTGCTATTGCATTGTTTCGTTCGCAACAGTTTCATAAATTTTAGTTGTTTTCCTGGTAGTTGTGCTTCATTCAGCGCGCTTATGGTATCTAAACGAAGCAAAATATAAAAACTAAACCATGCAAGCTTCCACCAGCATAGACTAACACTGACTGTTTTCTTCATCTTACCGCTTTTAAAGTGTTTTTGGTTTATGCTGCTGAAATGATGAATCTATTCGTTTTGTTTCTAAAACAAATCTATAGCTTTCATTTAGACGTAACCATAAAAGCAACACCTGACATTTTATACGCTTGTTTCTTACTAGTTTTTCTTCTTCTTCTTTTTTTTTCTTCTTCTTCTTGTAGTTTTATTTTCTATACATTGGACGTACAAGCTTCGTTTATTTCGCAACGCTCCTTCTGTGCGTTCAGTTTGGTTAGATTGGCTGTGTAGTTTTTTCTTTTCTATTTCATTGACGTTGTGTTTTGCTTCTCCTCGCCGTTACGAGTTTAAGGAGGAGTGTGACGTAGAACAGTTTTTAGAAAATTCTTCCTTTTTTACCTTTCTATTAGCAGTATAGCTTTTCACAGTTCACAGTTGAACGGTTTCTATGCTTTATGTTGAAAGATGTGGTAATCTGCTCAGGATGGTTGCTGATTAAATGTATCCGTTTTCCTTCAGTAGTTTGTTTTTTCTTCTCCCTTAAATTACCATTTCTCCTCAAATCCTCTTCAATAAACCAGTGCATTTCAATAGAAGTGTGAAATTGTTTCTCATCTCTGCTTCTTTATTCTCGCTTTCCCATATCTTTGCTTGCCCCAGTTTCGTTTGACGAAACGTGATCAAAAGTACGTTTGGTTTGTTTTATTTCTTAAAAAAAAAACACTATTTGCAATATACATATATTGTATATCTATACTATACGAGTTGTGCTGTAGTTTTCATTTGCTCAAATCTCCCCAACGCACTCCCCCTGCCAGTATGTGCGGAACTGGTTGTTTGTGTTTACTTGCTTAGTTTTCTGCTTCCCTTTTTTTATGCATACATTGTTTTTCTTCTTTCTCTCTTTCTTCGTTTTCTTCTTCAAGTGTTCATAAGGCATCAAATTTTTCCATGCATGCACCATTCACACAAAGTTTCTCCATTCACTCGCACACAGATTGCACACGCACGTCGCACGTGTGATTGTATTGCAAAAAACACAATCACAAGGTTCCCTTTTAGTTCCCTATTCACAATTGGTTGTATAAAATAGCTGTGTATGTGAGTGTGACTGTCTGTGAGTAATTTTCTCCTTATCGTTTATCTCTTCCGTAGGGATTTGGGATTTGGGGGTTGTATTTTGAGGATAATGGTTTAATCTTTACAGTGCAATGGTTTGAGTTCCGCGTTCGATTGCCTCTTGCTGTGGCTGCTTAAGATTTAAATTTCCTATCGGTTTGTTCATCGTTCGATTTGCAATCGAACCGGTGCCGAAAACGCCATCCCTTTGTGTGGACGACTACAAGTTAAATATCTATGTTTTTGTTTTTTTTTGTTTTCTGTTGTTACTTGAAATATCGACTCGATCATATGCATAAGAACTTTTTACAGCTTTTTTTTCTTCCCACTCTCTCTCTCTCTCTCTCTCTTTCTCAATCGATCTCTGTATATTTTCATACACCGACGCGTTCAATCCGGATGTTTCAAAGGTTGAAAAAGATTTATGATGACCAAAATAGTACAAAAGCTGTTGAACATTGCGTTAAATATGGAATAAATAAGATGTTTTCAAATACGTACCAAGGCAACAGCGGTAGTCCTGTTGGAACCCACCAGGCAATGGAAAACGTAAGCAAACTTCATGATCTGGCGCCTAAATTTATGCAATCCACATAAAAAAATGCCTTTTTACGTATTTGTTAACAACTTATCAATCGTGTTTTGCCATTTCAAAGGGGCTGCAGTGAAAAATGGAATACGGAACATCTTTGAAGTAGGTGTTTGGTTTGTGTGTATGTATAAACGTTAGTTTCGATCAGTACCGTTTTGTTTGTGTTGAGAATTGAAATAGAACAAAAAATATTATAAATTTTCTTTACTTTCCCATTTCGCAACAGGAAAAACAATCAAAAACCCTTAAAGTAAGTTTGCTAAACATGACTGACGAAAAAAAAACATGAATCCCATCTTTTTGGTTAATTTTAATTTTGGTTCCCTAAATTATTCTCAGTTTTGTGTGTTTGTTAAACGTTAATGACTCTGCTTGTTGGTAACTAAGTTTGCTTAGGACTTTTTTTACGAGCTCTGAACTGATCTGCACAGTTGACAGCTTTATATTGTGCAACGAGTTTAAACTGGTTTAAACTCTTCCATCGAGGTTGTACTTAAAAATAGAGACTTTGCAACACAAGCGTAACCTATCGCTTTCCCTACAACATTGATTGGTTGCAACGAGTAGCAGTAAGTTTAAAAGCTTGCACTCATATTAAACTAAACGAATAACTACGACTGAGGGTTGTATGACACACTTCGGTACTTTAATAGTTCCATCGTTCTAACTTACCAGCCTACACGCACATTTAGCAGCTTTGGAGTTTGGACTATCACGTTGACGAATTGCGCGCACATACACTTACAAATACACACAGACACACATACGTACTCGGATGTAAACCTACTTCTGTGTTTTGGTTTGTTTTTTCGTTTGACTGTAATAAAATAGAACACAACAGAACAACATAAACCGACCGGCTGGGTGCCAGAATGGTAGCATCACGATCAAGTGGATGGTAGCCAACCGCCCTGCTTAGCTGTGTATGAAGTTAAGGTGCAGCCGGCGGTTCCGGATCTCGACGTCGGTGTACTGCTTCAAGCTCATCTACAAGAGCGTTGAGGTGAAGATGAGTAAAATCGTCACGACGGTCGCCAGCACGCTTGTGGTTGTTCGTAGCGGCACCGGAAGACTGCTGCTAGCGCCGTTCGTTTCGGTCGCGTTAAAGCCTGCATAGCACGGGAAGAAGACGAAAGTAGAAGAAAAAAAGGACGGTTTAGAATCACAAAAGCAGTGAATAATAAAGCAGATAATCACAAAGATCAATTACAAAAAATAGGTCAAATCAAACTAAATGTAAAAAAATAATATAAAAACGATTAGCACATGTTAAAACAGATGAAGGGAAATAAAAGGAAAACACATTCCTAACGTTTCAGACAATTTGTCGCTTATCTTCAATGAGTTGGTAGACTATTTAGGCGTAAAAATTAGTCTATTTTAGTGTTGTAAGTAGTGATATTACTCAGTACAGCAATTTAACCTGCCCAAAGCTCATCCGTGAGTCGGTTGGTCCCGCGCGCGCAGTTCGGCGACGACCATTGCGAAAATAAGTGACACTAAAACTATCTTAACTATAATGTTTTCGAATCTACCAATACTGTAGCCAATACCGGTCGTTTCGTTGCCCGCACTTCCGCTGGATACGATCGGGGGGCTGTCGGGATCTGAATGACGCAACGACGAATGTTTAAGGGAATTTAGATAAAAGAAACATATTCATTGGATATTGAGCATCATTGATGGTTTTTAAAACTAAAATGTATTTAGAGCAAAGCTTGATGGCTTTTTTATGTTTCCAATGGTTATGATGAGCTTTAATGTGGTCGTTGAAGTCGAACTAAAGCCGGTTAGCGTTATGGTGAATTCGTTTTAATACGCTTTCTTTCCTCACAAACAATCACAACAACGAAACTGCACAATGAATAGATTAAACCATAAAGCAGGGTAATGGAAAATCAAGCGAATAACATGAAATCTTGTGATGTTAACATAACAAAAAAAAATGTTTTAACCAATTCACCCACTGCCATTTTCAGCAGGTTTGAAATGCAAATGTGTACGAACAAAAAGCACAACTAAACAGTGAAACCAAAACTAAGCTTTCACAACACAACGAAACGAAGAAGTCGGAAAAAGCAGCTTCCCGGCAGCAGCAGGCCTGCCTGAGCGAGTGCCTTACCCTTCTTCTGTAGGTTTTCCGGTGCCGCTTGCAGCATTTCGACCGTCGTCGTGGTCGCCACCGTAGTGGTAGTGGTTTTGAGATGCGATTCTGGAAGCGGTTTATTGTTAGATTTAGTTTTGCGCGCTTTAAAGGAAAGAGGTGGAATTGTTAGAAAGAAGAAAAGAGGAGGAAGAAGAAGAAGAAGTATCGGTTGTGATAAGAAAGGAAAGATGATAAAGGGAAGAGGGGGTTGATGGTGGTCGTGGTGTCGATACGAGGGCCACGGGGGTGGATGTGCAGGGATGTGCGTGTGAGCGAGAACGAGAAAGAATGCGTTAGTGGATGGAAAGATGAGTAGAAAATGTTAGTTAGATTAGGTTTGAGATGGTTGTGATGTTTTATGTTAGCGAAAAGCACAGATAGTAAGGAAAGAGAAGGGAAGGAAAGCAAATATAAATTATCTACATAGTAGAAAACGCTACCAGCTTAAGCTTATTTCATGCTTGCGGGTGGGCCAAAGGTGATGTGAGTGTTCAATTTTCATATATTAAGTTGAATCGTGCAATAATGAAACAATGTGTGTCTGTCAGTCTAGAATGTTGTAAAATTGCGTTGAAAGAACTGTTGAGCTCTTGATATTAATCTCTTTTTCAAATGATATGCTAGAGATTAAATGTACTTCAGTATTTCTCAAAACTCGCATTAAATCTTGATAAAAACCTTACAAGAAATCCAATATTGCAAAAATATGCTATGTTGGATTTGTTGGATGTTGGCGCCGAAATGTATGCAATTTACTTTACATATCGTGCATAATTATTTGTATCAAGTTGCTCACAGCAAATTACCCAATCGACATTTTCGAGCACGAATAACCGTGAATTCGAGCAAATGCCCTTAAACTGGAGCCTTAAAGTTCCCTTAAACTGCACCAGTTTAAGGGAATTTAGAAAAAGTACTGTAAAATCAACTGTGGTGCGGCTTTTTTGTTGCTTTCTTCTATGATTCGATCGGAAATGATGTTTCCTATCGTTATAGTGGGTCATGTAGCCATTTTATAATTAAATAATATCGATTTTTTTTTTCATAAAATAATGTCACGCAAAATTCGATTTTGTTTTTTTTTTATCAAATACCAAAGCTATGAATGTAAAATGAGCTCGACAGCATCATCCATCGATAGAAGAAAGTCTAATTTACGAACACGATAAATCTTAGCGCTTTCAACACACTTGATCACACACAAATCCACAATTTCATGTGTATCGAGTACTAATCGAGCAGATGTGGAAAAACGATTTCGAGCAAATGTCACTTGTTTGTTGTTGTTCTAGAAAACAAAGATTTCTTTTATATTTTTGAGAATGCAATCGTTGGTAGAATGTATATATTTATTGATACATCACCGATTGATGAAGCTGAATTAGTTATAAGATTATCTACCACTATACTCTAATATAGCCTCTCAATTTTTTTCAGCGATGTCCTAACTTCTTAGCATTCATTGGAAAAGATAGAATAACGCAAAAAAAAACCATTTCAACGCCCCTTAAAAACATTCACTATTGTGAAGAACATAATCCAATAAAATGAAAGCCATTGTGGGAGGACAGTTTGCATCGCAGAAACCAACCATTCGTTAGTTTGTTAGCGTTGTTTTGTGTGTTAATAAAACGCACCGCCATTCTCGGTTGGTTTATGCTCACCGATCAAAAGGAAGGAATATTTATTGCTTCAAAGAAAGCATAATCACAATGAACGGGCTCCGGCCAGGGAATGAAAGAACCTCGGGTAATGGTTCCGAGAGCGTTTATGGACAATGAGCATTATCTCATCTGCTCCTTAATCTGCAAATCTTCAGCAGAACATCGCTGCTGGATAGCGCAATCACGGGCAGGAATGGGAATCGGGCCTTTAGCAACATTATTTACTGATTTACTACGAACGCTAACAAAGCACTCGAATAGAATGCACTTTTGCATAAGGAGGACAGAAGTGGGACAGAAGGGTAGTGAGTGTGTGTGAATGAGTCAGAGAAAGAGAAAGGGCAAATGAGCATAATGAGGCTGATGCTGGAATTGCATTTGATTGTATATCCCGCTCGACCCAGGTCTGAGACCTTTGGGTTGTTTCCCATCGAGGAAGAAACAATTCTAACGGTACCAAGATCCCATTATCTTAATTAGTCCCATTTCCTCATTATCTTCTGTGGCGTTCGGTACAGCAGCTTATATTGCACTTGGCGCATTGTTTCAAGTGGGAGGGAGCGTTTCGAGATTATGGTACAGTTCTTCTTTTTCCCCGCCGTGTTGTTGATCACATTCTTTGATCGTGTTCTTCTGCTCGACGTGGTGGGTGAGGAATACAAAACGGAAATAAAACTGGGATCACTGCTTTATTGCTGGTTGAAATTGATTTCTAGATTGTTTTCAATCATTACGCTTTTGCTGCTGTGATCCTGTCAGCCAGACGAGTTTTGATGAGCAGCAGCTTTAGCTGCTCTGTGAATCATCGCTCGAAGCTGATGCAGACGTTCTGTGGGCGAGCAGTTAGGTGTGTGGATTATGTCGACGTTGTTGCAAAAGACTGATGAATAATTAGAATTTGAGATTTGCTAGCATTCATCGTAAAAAATCGAGTATTGATTGTTTGGTGTTGGTATAAATCAACTTTTTAGCCGACTATTCGTGGATGTTCTTATTGCATAAACGATTAAGTGAATTTTGAAATTTGAGGAAAAGTTTAATGGTGTTATGTTTTGTAATTTTTGTATTTATTTTGTCATTATAATAATTATTTGTGTGTTTGTTTATTTATTTATTTTCTACTTAGATAACGTTTTAGAACAATATTTTTGGAAAGAGCATATGTTCCCTTTTGTTCGATTTTGCATGATGCCTAAAGGTATGCATTTTATCAATAACTTTGTTTTAGGTGTAGTTTGGATTGCATTCGTAGGTAATTAATTGCGATTTTTTTAATTTTAACAATACAAAATAAATTTAAAGTTTTCTAGAAAATAAACTTTCAAACAGCAAAATGTTATGTATGTACTAGTGTACAAACTAGTTTGCTGAGTGCAACCTGATACACATAATTATGCACGACATGTAAAGTAAATTGCATACAGTTAGGCGATTATTTAGTAGCAAATCCAAAATTTTGGAAGGATACAATAATCTGTTATAGTCGATTAGAAAGAATTTTTTTAATACAATGAACCAAATCTAATGAAAAATAGAATTCAAGAGGTTGTCCGCTGCATCTAGTACACACAAAAGCGCTTGTTTTTCATATATTCCTAAAATAAAAATCATTTCCAAACTTTATTCAAAAAGCTGTTTGTCTGTAAACAGTGTTAAGAAGTTTACACTCATTGTGACGCCCGTTAAAAGAGAACAACAAATTAATACTCTTTTTCGTGCATAAATTTTCATTTCAAAGAGATTAACAGTGAAAGCATCTCAAAGGCATAAAGATACCCATTATACCATTTCTAGCATAAAGCCCATCCAAACAAAGCGTTAAAAGCGGCTGTTGCTGCTGTACCATTTTCAACACACTCTCACGTCAATGGTAACATTTTGTGTGGTATCAGCGCATCAACCTGGAAGAAAAACAACCTTTTACTGCTTCAGCTATACTCCATTTTCCATGTTTGTCGACTATCAAGCCGCTCAATCATCATCATCATCAGCATCATCACCATCAGCCGGCCTCGTCATTAGCCTACTCGGAGCAAATGTTGTGTTTTCCTCTTAAGCACCTTCATTTTGTGTGCGTGTGTTTTTTTTTTGTTCTCTTCTTTTAGTCCAGTTCAGATTCGTTGCCGATTTCCATTTTCCCATCTCGAACCGTTCTGAGCGAAGTAAACGAGGTGGCAACATTCCTACATTGATAATGTGTTTGATACGAGGATTTCTCCACCCGGATGCTTTCATTTCTCGGAAACGGAACGGAATACACTCACCGTGCAGAGAAAACGGTGTGGGTAGCAGAGAGGGCGCTGGAACTGTCCGCTCCCAAAGGAGACATAACTGGGCTGAGCGAAATCTGCTACCAAAAGTGTCTGCACGGTGTGGCAATGGAGGCAGGGGAAATCAATTCCATCGGATAAGGCGAATTTTATTGGTTTGGATGGGTTTTTTCGCTGTTGTTTTTGTTTACGCGCTTCTCTCTTATCGAAGCATTAAGCGTTGGCAGTAGGGGAGGGTATTTTTTTTCAGAAGATTCCCTAATGTCCAGATGGTCTTTAAGATTTTGCTGAAAAGCGGCCCTCTTTGCGACAACGGTGACAGTTAAATAGACCGATCGATGGATCATCTACAGGAAGGCGAGACGAGCATCAGAGGTTCGTCTTGGTGGTCGTGTGTTTGAGTTAAGGATTGGTCGACAAGCGCTGGTTGGCTAGGTATTGTTTTACGGTTCCGGTTCTTAGTGCCGGAAGCTGCCGGAAAGGCTGAGCTAATCTGCCGCCGCTGAAGGCGCTGTTTACTTTGGGATACAGTGAAGAACTTTCTCGTTTCCGTTCGGCAACGGAAGGATTAGTTCACATCATTGCTTGCGGAACGTTTTGGACGACATAAAAGAAGTGAACTATTCCAAGAATCGATGATGAAGGCTCGCAGCTCAGCATCCGGGTGTTTCTAATTGCTTTCCTCTGTATCCTGCTGTGGCAAATACTCAAATATGCACGTGTCTGGGATCATTCATCTACTCGTGTATGACAGGTGTGCGTGTTATACATACTCCCGATTTAGTGAACACATTTGAGCCAGTTACTCTAGAGATAGAGAGAGCCGCATATGTCAAACTGCCCATTTGATACGCAAACAATGGCTAAAGAGCATCCGAGGTGGACCCGCTCGGTAAAGTCTGGACGAAACGCGTCGACGGCACTGTCAGCGACAGCGAGTCTTAAGTCTTAAGGAGACGGGCGTGAAGGAAGCTAATTGAAAACAACTGGTCCGATTGAATCTTCACCCGCAAGGTCCGTGCTAATGCCAAGACAATATAAGACCTCGTTGGACGTACTACTCCAAAGGGCCTTAAAGCTTTGTCTCGGCGCATTTGTAGGTTCAGGTCGGTGATAGCAACCACGCACTCGGCTAATTCCAGCTCGTCTCCAACAATTACTGCGCGGGGCCGTACGATACCCGGTCACGTATCTGTGAAGGGCCACATTTGCATGTTGCCGCGGCTGACGGCTCGCAATGAGCTCATGAGACGTCGCTGATGATGATGATGCGTTCGAGCTCAGTGTCGCAACACGGCCCAAACACTCGACACCGGGCACCGTTCGAATCGGATGTCCATTAAAGGAATCGTGGTTGCACAGGAAGTGGTCATCATTGTGTGTACGAACACCACGGTCAAAGCCCTGCCGTCCGGCCACGGTGACAGTCGAACCTTTTGCGGGAGCGAGCCGGTATGCTCTTGCACACACGATGCGCACACGAGTCCCGGAATTGACTGCGACATCTCAATTAATCATTTCGCTTGCCCGAACCGTCGCACACAAACAACGCGGGGAAGTGTGCGCCCGATTGGCGTGTGCGTAGGTTTCACGTCATGAAGTCATCTTCCCGGTTCAGAGCGAACGGTCGAGTGTGTCTGTGTGTTGTGCGCTGATAAATGGCTTTTCCTTCCCACACCGAAATAGGGTGCTCTGTGGTGAAAAATACACCACGCTTCACCTGGAAGTACATCGTTTCTTTGCGCGAGTCTGTAGTCCAATGTCCTGTCCTGTCCGGTGTACTCCAGTGAGTTTGTGTCGCGCGTTTAGAGTTAATGCTTCTCAGTCACTCTCTCTTTCTCATCACACACACACACACACACACACACACACACACACAAAAGCACCAGAGAAAGGTTACCCGATATGATGATTAACTCGCTGTCATCTTTCATCGGACAGCAAACAAAGGGGATGCATCATACATAGGGGATCGGGGTTTCACAACGGTTGACATACATCTTCGGCACCAAAGTGGACATCTCCGGTGGCGGGCGAAAGATGTCTAATCAGAGCCGTAGGGTTCATGTTGCACGTTCGTTAGCGTGTTTGGTCGGTTGGATAAATTGAAATCCGATAAGTGACGTACGGGGGTGCCGTGTCGGCCACTGTCGATCGTGGTACGCTTTCATGCGTGAGCCCTAGTTTGTCCTTTGACGTGTTTGGATGGCAGAGAAGATTTGTGGCACAATGCCAATTTGTTAAGGTTTGCGAAGGAATCGTTTGTGTGATACATACTCTTTTTTGCACTTCAGTCGGATATTTATTACATTTATTTGTATTACTGCTGTTGGTTGTGCTCATACAGAATTTATCCACTTTTTGTTAGGTAAGCAAACACATGAGCATACATATTTGTATAATATTTGCATACTTGTTGGCGTTAAATGTGCGTAGAGTGCGTAAACAGTATCAAAAGCAAACATATTGCATACCTTTAGGCGATTTTTCAGACCAGTTACGGCAATATCGTACACTAAAAAGTTTTAAAAGGGTATTGAAATGTACGGAATCTAGCAATTGGTTTATTTATTGCTGGCGATGATGGCGTGGAGGCGTCCGCCATTAAGGCCGGGATAACGGACTGGATGACGAAGGCGCGAGACCGTGAGCGGTTTCGGACACTCCTGAGGCAGGCCAAGACCGCAAAGCGGTTGTAGCGCCGGATAAGTAAGTAAGTTATTTATTGCTGCTTTCAACTTTTATTCCTTTTGATGTATTCAGAGAAAAAAATAAATAAAATAAATTAAGTTAAAAATCTCGTAGATCTTTGCAAGGAATTATCTTTCGTTGTTCGTAAATATTCATTCGTCAGGTTATGTAAGTATAACATACGAAAGTAAATGTAGTGACTTTTCGTAGCAATTTTTTGCTGTCCACCGGACGGCAAACCACCATCTGGTCACGTTGCAGCTGGCAGGACGTGCAACTCGCATCGCTCAATTAGCTGCGATTGACAACAACCTTTTGCGCTTGCCGTGGTGGCTGGCGTAAAAGCAGCGTAAAAGCTAGCCTGCCTGCTGAACCTCCTGACAGTGACACTGACTGATTCTGTCGTGTCCAAAATGGCGCACGGTGTCACTGGCGCTGGCAGATCCGCCGTCGTACCGTTGTTGTTGACCAGCGAGCCAGAAGCATCAGATTTGCTTCCATTAATTATATAAAACCTCCCTTCCCTCACATTTGTTCCGTCATGGAAAACAGCTGCTTTACAAACGATGCGAGACAGCGTGGAGGGAGCATGAAAAAAAAAACACATTGTAAGCTTTGAAAACTGTACAGGACCTTTTTTCTTTCTTTCGGCAGGAGCTTCAACTCCATCGCGTCAAACGGTGTATGCATAGCCTTAATGAGGTGGGCTACAATTTTGGCAAACGGAATGGCTTTTTCTTCTTCTTCGTCTAACACACATACACACGCACAGTCGAAAATGGAAAGAAAGCCCTGACGGACACCATGATGAGTCCATTGGACGTCGCGGCACTCGCTTTCATTTACTAGAATGAATCGGGGGTAATTCATTAAATAAATTATCATCATCATGATCAGAAACGTTACAAAGGGGGCTGACATCCTACTCATTTATTCATTTCGTCCGGCTTTCTGCGGCATGCGGTCCTCTTGGATTTGTGTGTGTGTGTGTGGGCAAGGCTCCAGGGCAACAAAAAACGGAAAACCGTCCTCCAAAAACACCTTCTTTTCCATCAGTCCGTTTGGTAATGGTAATCACTACGGTTATGGTTGAGTTTTATTACACACCGTTTTAGAAAACTAAGGTTTTTGTTTTCTTCGATAGCGAAGCTTCAGTGTGAAAGGTCCAGCTTTCTTTGCCATTCTAGTACACGTCTTTTTGTGGCAAAAAGGGATAGATATTTACATTGCGCATCGGGTGTAGAAACGGCCCTATCAAGCACCGCTCACATACAAAACCAAACAAACACGAGTGTCCGCAGTGTTGAGCCTATGGTTGTTTTTCTCTCTCTTTTCTTTCATTCCAGTGGTACTTTGGTCGAAAAATGAGCCGCACCATTTGCGACCGGGTGAAATAGGCTGTGAACTGGTCGAGGGTACGAAAGAAAAGCTTAATATTGGTACTAAATCCAACCACCCCTCTCCAGACTTGCTGACACCGGGCACCCATCGGTTAGACGATGGTGTAAACAGATAGTCGGACGGCTGGACTACTGCTAACGGGCAAAATTGGTAGTGTCTCGCGCCCGCACCCAGAACCGCATTGGCATAATTAGTCCGTTAAGGCTGTAGTGTGGACCGAGAACCAAATAACAAACAACAGACAAAAAAAAAACAAAACAAAATAACAGCAAACTAATTCCTCCACTGCAGGGGCTTACGGTTAAGGGTCAGCACGGTTGAGTGGACAGTGTTTGTAGAGAAATGAAGTGCGGCAACCATTAACGGTTCCGATAGGGTAGGATTAAGATCCATGGTACTGCTGGGGGCTGCAGGGAGCAATGCTTTACGTACGGAACAGGGACGTTGAGTGTTTGCAGTTGAAAATTAATTTATTAGAACGATTTAAGCTGTCCTGTTAACGTTTAATGCACTTCAATTGAGTGTATTTCGGAGTTTGTCACTAGAGCATTTGTTTTGGGGACTATACCATTGGTATGATCTACTTTTCTAGTAAAACATTATTGTGCATGTTGTATCACACAGTTTTGTCATGAAAATTGCATACGTTTAGGCGTTATTGTTGATATTTTTAGGTTTTATTTTAATAGCCGAAAGTAAAGCAGAGTTACATTCACAAATACCATATTGCTACTATAATTAATGTATTATGAACGAAATTTCACAGATCGTAATGAAAAAAACAAGCGAAATTCTCGGAAACAGTAATAATAAAATTGCTCATACATTTTTTTAAAAGAATTTTCAAGAGCTCCAAGGTTATAGTTAAATATGTTTATTGAATAGTTGTAGTGAGTGGCGAGTTGGTTACTATACCAAGACACAGGCAGAATGTTTTACTAGTTAAACGTTTCAACCAATCAACATATTGCATACTATCAGGCGCAAAAAGGCGATTGATGTGTTATTTTTACACAAACTCTCTAAATTAAAAAAAAAATATTGCCAAAGATTTGGCAATTTACCTCTTTGGTTTTATTAAACATTTCACATTATAAAAATAAGCAAAAACATTATACAACACGATAACAACCCGTGCAATATTTGCCAGAGCAAATAAGAGAAACGGTATACTCGCAAGAACAATAATTTCGATTTTGCTCTTAAAGGTGAAAGGAATCTACAACAATTCTACCATACCGTCCTCTACCGTTGGTCCCAACAAATGCCAAATAGTACCAGCCGGGAGAATTGCAGACGAGAACGCCCCTAATTGAGATAAGTAGTGATGAATGTTTTAATTAGCCACTGTTGTTAAGTCCTTGAAACTGACGCCCGCGTTGCCTTGCCGCGCGGGCCTGTGCCCTCGGTTGTTATCGTCCCTTCGGTTGTGTTTTTCAGATTGTGTTTTGGTTTTTAATTTTCACTCCAGCCTCATCCTCCGTTTGCGAATGGGCTTGCTTTTATTATTTTATATTTCCCCGCTCCTTATTTCTTTCCTCATTTCTTTCCTCCTTGTTTGTGTGTCTGTTTTGTTTTGCTTATTACTGCACCCAAGTGCAAATGAGAGGCGGGCGGCGGTGTGAGTATGGGTGAGAAAATTTTCATTTCGCCCTGGTGTGGAAAGTGCAACCGCCGGCCTCAACCTACCGGGGGCAGGGTGCGCTAATTAACTTTCCCGGCAAAACCGGGCTACCTCACCACCGCCCGGCAGCATCATCGGGGAGAAAACAATTTTCATTTCATCTGTACGGCCTGCAAGCGGAGCTGCTATTTTTCTCCACCTCCAACCAGCAAGGCCTCAAGCAGTGCTGGACGGTGAGCGTCTTGGCGGTTGAAGCTCAGCAGTTTTTTTTTCTTCGCTTCAACACCACCCACTGGCCAGTTGAGGCTTTTTCAGAAGGAGATTCTTAGAAAAAAACATAACTCCAAATGTTACAACGAAACAAAACTGGAAACTTTTCAACAGCAACCGTTGCGTTACAAAACAACACGATAGCAACACACACACACAGTTGTGCTTATGCCTTCTTGCAATGTGGTGAAAATTGGAGAAATGGCTTGACCAAACTTGACCGCTGGCAGAGAAGCGAGCTCAGACAAAGATAAAGGAGTTGGTAACAATAATTCACCTCTGTGCTCGTTTCTCAAATAGGAAGCCTGAACCGAGCGCAACTGTGGTGCGTGGTTTTGCACCCGAAGGTGTATTTTTCTCGACACAAAAAGCAACCGCGCTAAGATCGTTTGTGCGTAGCGTAGCCGCCTGAAGGGGTTTGAAAACTCTTTTGCTCGGAAAATAAGGAGCAGTGTGAAACATTTATAATTTTGCCTTTCTTCTTCAGCCTTCACTTTTTCTCCTGTCGGATCGCGTACCAGATCTTCTCCGTATGGTCAGCCATCCGCTTGAACTGGACACCAAACGTGTGATGGTTTCAACTAGCCTGCGCTGGCTGTCAGCGTTGGCAAGCTCTCCCGCTCGCTCCACCCGTTGCGTTGTGGTGAAATTTTCATTTTTCTGCTCGCACCGTTGTCCGGTAATGAGATGAGGGAGGAAAATGGTAAGGCCAAACCGCCTGTCGGATCCTTTTTCGCAACGAGCTGCAAGACGTCTGTTGGAAATATCTGTAATTACGTTTTTTCTCCCTTCCCTGTATTCTTCCGCATGCTAGACTGGGTGGGGAAGGACAACGCAGCGCACAGGATCCGTTGCAATGTGATCCGTTGCAGAATTGCTGCGGTGCAGTCTAGTGCACGTGAGCGAAAATTGCAAAACGCGTAAAGTGGAGGCATTTTGCGCGCAAGACAGCGAGTGAGCAGAAATTATCAGCCTTGGATGGAATGGGGCAAACTGCTCAATTGGGAACTGTCATCTAGCGCTCTGCCATGGCAGCGGGATGACAAATGAGTTTGGTGGGAAAGTAATTTGCAGCTGTGCAGCGTGCAGCAAACTTGTGCAGTGAAGCACATGGTTTTTCATGCTTCCCGTACTACAGTGGCAGGTTTTTGCAAGAATGTTTGCATGTTTTTCGCAGTGGTGAACTTTTGTAAGTAGTTTGATAACCGTTGCACGTTAGCAATGTAAACGGCAAGGAGTCTTTAATAGAACTTATCATAATGGTGCATCGCTCGATGGCGCCTGAAAGTATGCAATCTATAATTTTCATGGTTAATTCTACAAAATAAATGCATTACGTTTAAAATTTGACAATATATAATATTTTGCTTGGATTTCAACACAGCTTACTGCTTTACTGACTAGATAAATTAAAAAAAATATCTAAAATTAATAAAACATCCTTCAGATTGCATATCATTAGGCGAATAATTATATCATTATAATGGTGCATTTGCGAGTAGGCAGCCTGAAGTTATGCAATGTATATGTTTTGTTCGATGCTACAAAAGTATTGCGTTATGATTACAATTACACATATAGAGCCTTTACTGACCAGCCTTTACTAAACTTAAAAATAAATCTTAGCATAATAAAACGTTATTCAGATTGCATATCTTTAGGCGAATAATTATATCGCAGCGGTTCTTGTGTAGTAACTAACGGATGGTAACAAAATTATATTTCAATAACTTTCGATCCTTTCCAGTTCAATAGATACATAAAGCAATGCAACATCAACCGAATCTATTTCCCCTACGCTGCATCATAAAAATCTCGTTAAAAAGAAATTTAAGAATTCCGCGGAAAATCCACCCATCCGATATGACGAGCCCCGCAAAGAACAGTTCTTGCAACAGTCGCTAACAAAAGCGAAACGTGACACTCAAGTACCTCCATCACCGAGTACGGATTATCTCGCTGTCTGCAACATTTGGCATTTTGATCCCGACTGGTCCCCAAACTAATAGGGTCTCCAGATTTTGTAACCCCACGCCGCAGCCCCCCTAGATTCGCTTGATTGGAAGGCGAACAGAGATCATTGTTTTTAAATTAGCTATTCCGGCTGCTTTCGTCGCTGTACCTTCCCTACACCGCACAACTAGTCTCCCACTCACCGTGCACATCAACCAAATCAGGATCATTTTCCATTTCTCACCGGTTTTCCCATTGGCCGTTATCTTTCGCCCATTGCTTTCTTTGCGTCCTGGCCGGAGCTTTCTGGCTCGATACAATTGGCGATAAGCGAACGATTATGAAGCGGTGGGGAGGTTTTCGGGATGGTTTTTGTTTTGTTTTGTGTTGGCTCCAGAGGAGCACCCGTGGCAACACGCTCAAGCTGTGTTTATTTCCGCTGAATGATATTTCATCCTCATCATCGTCGTTTTTGCCCAACGCTTTGCTTTGTTTTCTCGACCATAAGCGACCTCCCTTCCTTTGGTGCGTACCGTAGCCACAGTGGGAAGTGGAAAACGTGCCCTCAACGTTCATTAGTAAACATTGCGCTCAAGCAAATTCCCCCCCCCCCCCTCCCCCCTCACGTTGTCTTGCGGTGTGCTGGACCAGCGGTGGGCGAAACGACACAAAAACACGGACGGACGAACGGAGAACGATGGTGCTTCATCTTATTACTTTTTCCGTGGATAAAATATTACGATTCATTGGCTGCGGGTTGGGGGCGGGTGAATTCAATGAAGGGAACAAAAAAGTTGGAATGATCGAGTGAAGTATAAAGGCGTTTTTTTGTTGCTTGTCTTCGTATCGAAATAACAAGCAAGAAGCAGCAGACCGGTTACTGCGGCAGCATATTGAAGCAATTGGAATAGAAAATGGTGCCCACCACACTGCTTTTCTGGTATAAATAGCAGCAATATGAGATAGAGGATGAGAGAGAAAGAGAGAGAAAAGAGAGAGAGAGAGAGAGAGAGAGAGAGAGAGAGCAACAGGGAGAGAAAAAAAACTAATTAAAACAAGACGCTACAGCATTACAGTTTTGCCGAGACGTTTTTGCGTCTGTGATTTCTTTCCTATTTCAAGCATTTCGTCATTACAAATCATCCATCCTCGTTGACGTCTCGTAAAAGGGGATTGCAAAAACTTTATGCGCTACTGTATGGTGGGTGTTTTTTTTCCTATTTTTGATTTTCATTGCCCTAAGAAAGCACCAGATTCTAGCTAACAGTAGAAGAAGAAAATCTAATGCAAGACGCTCCTTACTGCTTAAATTCCCCCCAGTCTCATTTTCACTGGAACATGGTATTGGAACATGGTGGCTTTTCAGGGCTACAAAAAAAACAGAATACACACACACGGAAACACACGGTGACGGTTGAAGTTTCGTAAACACAAATCTCTTCCAATCACCGATTCGGGATTTCTTTCTTCCGTGGGAACGATTTGACATCTGTTGACACCTTCGGGTTCCAGTGCAGGGATATGTTTTTTTTGGGTACGAGGTACGGCAAGCATTGAGAGAATCTATTTACTGTCGGTACTGTTCGGATGGCGTGGAGATGTTGGAAGAAGGATTAAGGAAAATTTATGTAGCAGAGGGGTACTTCAAGTCACATAATGAGAAAACGAAGAACGTTTGTTTTATAAATAATTTCTGCAGCCATGTTGCTAGATTTAAATTTGTTATGATTGAGTTTAGACCAAACTAAAACGTTTAGAATGGATATTTAAAAAATGGATTATTCTACACTAAAACTAATTTAATTATCGATTTATCCTGAAGGTATGCAATCGTCATAACAGAACGCCTAAATTTCGATACTGTACTCAATTTGATTCTTTACATGAAATTCGCAAATTGTATGGTTGCATCTGATCCGAAATGAAACGAGTACTCAACTTAATCTTAAAAGAAATAAAAAAATCCCGTTGACTCCTGTGTCTTGTTAAATTATATGGACTGGCAGCTAAAACTGAATAAACCATAGCCTTTCTCTGTTTACAGAAAACATATTCGTTGGGAAAGAAAATAAAAAGAAATGATTCTTACACTCTTCTCTTTTCTTCTCTCTCTCTCTCTCTCTCTCTCTCTCTCTCTCTCTTTCTCTCTCTCTATCTCTCACCTCACTCTTATCTCTTTCTGTCTGTTTATCTGTGTTATTTTTCGTTTTCAGACAGTTTCCCCCAAACACATAAATCTTTATCTGCAAACAGCGTGCGGAGGACTTATCTGTGAAGCATGAAATTGATAACGCTATCGGCATCTGCCTGTTAGCACTGCTAGGAAAGAAAAATCAAATGCACAAGACGAACAAAAAAAAGAACGACACAAGGCGCAAGAACATATACCAAATAAAAAAAGAAAAGCTGGCAATGTTCCAAGACTGCTTCCTTCCCGTAAAGAAACATGCGACAGGGGACACATGGAAGGTTAAAAGCTAACAGGACACAGGCATCAATCCTCGAGCAGCTCGAGTCAGACCGAAACGTTTGACCTGCTGTTGCCGGCGTGCCGGTGCGTCCGGGAGGATCCTATCTCTCTGAATTTCTTTTCACCAGCTGAATGTCAGCCACGGTTGACTGCGGTTGAATGGTAATGACTTTTCAACCGGTGTCAAGTTTCGTTACGTTCAACGCGTCAGGGAGGGATGGGAAGCAGCGTAAGAAGGGTGTGTTGTGTTTAGGTGTCGTGGAAAAGGTGAACACGCTGAAGACACTGACGCTGGTGGTAATCGTGCGGTTGCAGCGAGCAAGCGAGCGAAGGGCGGTCATGCATATGGATCTTGTGCAAACAGCTTGCTTGTTGTATCTTATGTTTGTGTATGTGTGTGTGTGTGTGTGTGTGAGCGTTCGGGTGAAAGCGTTAAAGCTGACGGTGACGAGGCAAAATACTTATATCCCCGCCGGGACTTACCGTAGTACGTCGTCGAGCGGCGTTTGTTGTAGTTCGTCTCGGGTATCGAGAGCAGACACTCGATCATGGCTGGCGATTCGAGCTGATCCTTTCGTATCCTGCCGCTGATGGACACGTTGTACAGCCCGTTCTCGCCCTGGACGGATTTGAGGTTTTCCGTCTCGAAGAGCTCGTAGTTGATGCTGTGGTAACGGGGGAGAAGAATGAAGAGAAGGTTTACTTAAAGGTTTTGCTCAAAAGACTATAAGATGAGTGTTTCTTTCTAATTAAGGGGCATTAAAGGACGAGCTATGTTGTAAAAACTAGTATGTTAATTCCCAGACATGATTATCGCCTAAAGGTATGCAATATTTTGTAGCTATTTATCTAAAGCTTAGCCTAAATATATCAAAACATAAAATAAACTTTATAACGTAAAGAGCTTAATTTTTTTCAGTAGATTTTTTTTTCATGTATTCAAATAGTCTTTAAATGAAGCAATAAACAAAGTAAATATTTTGACGTTGAGGAACGATGTAGGCAACTTAACGCGATTGATTGTAGATTCAATTGTATTTTAGGCGTAGTGCTAATAATGCGAAATGTTAAATATTTTTTTTGCTGAATTAACTACATTCTTCACAAAAAGAACAACTGTATTACTATGAGGATTTTGTTTCTCAAAAGTAGTTTAAACGGTTATGATATTGAATTTGCTTGTTTACATACATCATTGTGCATACCTTCAGGCGCTTACACAGGATGAATGATGGGATATACAAAAAAAAACAAAAAAAAACTAATTCATTATGATGTAAATCAGATTTAAAAGTGAATATTGAAATAATTAAAGTTCAATGATCCCTCCTTTATCAAATCGCATTAAAACCACACCATCGCCGTTCGCTAACTATAACAAAGTAGCATGCAAATCGGCTTACTCATATTTGAATAGATGTTTTGCTCGCCTATAATGTAATCGCCAATAAAACCCGAGCCTGCTCATTTGCAGTCCAATCAATCAGCAAACGGTACTGGTAGCGTCCGGCTTGGGATTAAGGGGCAGATGAAAAATGATCCCAAGCTCGCTCCCTCGGCTCGCTTGACCGCCACCAAGTGGCGTAACATGAAAATCAAAATAATAAAAAAGCGTCCGCCCAGTATCTTTCCATCCCATCGCGGTCAGCTACGGCAGCATCGGTAAGCTTGATGTTTAACAGCATGTACGATTTATGGAAACCCGTGAAGGTTCCGGTGTACCGAAACATCCACCACCAGCCCCAATTCAATGGCCTTACGGCGGGAATAGCTGGACGGTCAGAAGATATTTTACTTCCCCGATATATATTAATGCCCGGGCGTTTGATTATTGTTGAAGGGACCATTTCCTTAATCACCGGTACCCACCAGGGCTACAACCCGGTGGAAATCGATGTCGATCGTAAACGCGAGGACGGAGCAGATTTTCAGTGATTGAATTTCGTACACCCAGCGGTACTGGGGGAGGTGATGGTGGTGCCAAAATGTATTCCCCCTTTTGCGTCCCGGAGCTTTGGGGATTTTTGTGTGTGGCGCTTGTTATGAAGCAACAGCAAAAGAAAGAAAAAAAAATCACGGTGGTTTGACCTTTGCCGTGGGCGATCTTTTATCATTTTTTTAACCCCGCTACATCCGGGTAGTGCGGTGGTGTGGTTCGATTTTAACTCCAGCTGGACACAAATGACCGATGTGGTCAAGCGTAACCTTCTGCCCGTGCTGGTAACCAGAGGTTGCAGACAGGCGGAAAAATAACATATTTTTTCGTCCATTTTTTCCACTCTTTCTCTCTCTCTCTCTCTCTCTCTCTCTCTCTCTCTGTGGGATTTCATCCCATTCAACGAAGGCTGGTTCGTTATTGGTTGTGCGTGTTTGTGTGTGTGCGGACGCTTGCTATGGTACGGGGGACGGTGACCCGGCAGCCCGAGAGTTTGATTTATCATTCAACCTTAAAAATGCGTACCCTCACGCGGGGCTGAGTGCAAATAGCGGCAGCGAACCCTTAACCCTTCCCCATGACCTGGGAAGAGAGATCCCGGTTGGTGCTGAACCGCGGACAGATTGACAGGGGTTTGCAGTTCAAGTTGACATCATTATAGCAAAATGATTTATAAATGAAATGACAGCCAACATAAAATTTAGCTTCCGAAAGGCAAATGGAAAGTATACATTTAGGCGCTTTTTCACGATTGCTCGTTCAACTGGTTAAAAAAATGTACATTGTTTACCTGTAGAAGGCCAACCCCTGCACTACTACGAACATCGGTTCGAACAGGGAGTAAATCAGATCAGATGAAGGGTGATGAAGACGGTAATGTGGGTGGAAAAATGATTTATGCAAATATTTTACTTATAATTTATTTCATAAATTAAACTGGGATGATACTTTGTGCCATCATCGCGCCGAAATCGTGTTAAATATTGCTACGGAATGAACCAGAGGATGAAAGACGGGGAAAAGTGGGAATGATTTCCTGTCCCATGGCCCATAGGTCGGCGCCACCGTGACCGGTTATGGGTTTTGTTGCTGCTGCTGGCGTGTGTGAAGGATTGCTCAATTGGAAAACATAATCGAACGGACAGCAAAGCTACCGGGAGCCCTTTTAACCTCACAAACATGACCCACGGTGAACGGTGCGTGTGTGTATGTGTATGTATAGGACGAGCCCTTTTTTTGGGAAGTTCGATGGGCTCGATCACGTACTCGGTTGATTGGCGCAGTGAGAGATCCATTTTGTAAAGTGGAAGGCAAACGCGTGCCCCAATCAACTGAAGGTTATTTTTCGATTTGCTCTCGCAGGTGTACCATGAACCGAGAGGTGTAGCCCGCTGTAGCCCCCCTACAGAAAGGGAGCTAGATGCCTCTACGTACCGTATCTGGAGCTCTGGTAGCGGAGAAATGTCTCGTGCATGGCAATCAACCGTGATGTAGCCGTCGCCATTCAGGTAGTAGCTTAGATCGAACTTACTCTCCCGCACTGAAAAGGAGGAAAGAATGAGCAAAACTGTTATTAGATAATGGAGCAGTGGAATAGAAAACTTTGAGATTATATTCTTCACGATGGTTAGTTAAATTGAATATACTGTTCATTGCGTGATTTTTATGCACCAATATTAAGCTACAGCCGTTTCAGTGTGTTCCTATGTGTGCTATTTGTTAAAAATTTGTAATAGAATAAAGCCAGGGCATATAATGCATACCTTTAGGCGTTGAAAATCATTTATGGAATGAGTTTTTTAAGCTTGCCTTCATCGACTTCAACCAAATCTGACCTTGCTGGTCGATCAATGAGCTCATTTTATTTTATTTATTTTGTTAGCGATTTACGTACCAAATCGTCGCATTGGTTAAATATTCCCAAAACATGATTTTAAATGATGATGCATTATAGAAATAATTCAGGTTTGAAGCAATTCAATCGAAACTTTTCTCTCAATTTTGAAATACCATTTGGTTATTTGGTACGATTGATATAATTTGAATGTTCTGGCTATAGCAAAATGGAAAAAAATTAATAAAATATCAGGACTTAATTTGCAACATTGTTTGAGTGAACTTTTTTAATTTGCAATACTGTTTGAATGAAAAGGCTTTAAAAAATTTCTATAACAAGTCGAACAAAAACCCAAAATATTGTAATTATACAGAATCTGCTATTCTACATTTTGGGTAGAAATCAACTGTGCTATTGCAATCCCTCGCTTTACCATAAAACCCATACTTTTCGGTACAATTGTACCAAAAAAAGCTAATTGAAATCCCCCTTTCAACGCAATTGCAGCTTCTCTTACCGATAATTTTCAGCTTCGCCGACTTCCTGTCGATGGACGCGTACGTTTGCACGATGCACATGTACTCGCCGGTAAAGTTGGCGAGCGGTTTGATGATCGCCATCGCCCGATGCTTGTGCAGATGCTCCTGCGACACGACGTAGCTGGTGTCGACACGGTTCTTAAAGGATTGCTGTGTTTCGGATCGGGTGAGTGGGGCGGGTGACAAAACAGAAAATAGAAATAAAACAAGACTCGTTTCATTTCCTGCTTGAAACATCCTCATGCTAGGGTTCAAACCCAGCTAGTGGTGCATTGTACTTACGAAGGGGAAAGGATTTTTCGACGGTATCCACTGGTAGACCGGTTGACCGTCCAGGAGCCATTTTAACACGAAACCCTTCTCACTTTCGTCCACCTCGTACTCGCAGTCCAGTATTAACGGGTCTGGAGTTTTGGACGTCTGATCTAGCAGGTAGGTGGAGGGAACTTTCAGGTTGATGATTTTCACCGCCGAACACACTGTGTGAGAAAGAAAGAGAGATAACAAGTAACAATTAATTTTTGTGATACAAATCGAATTAAGGACACTGGCGAAATAACTTGTACTGGTTGCGAATTGGTTCGATAAGGGAAGCTTTAACGCAATTTAATTTCATCCTAAATATTATTCACTTTAAAGCATCCATTTTGCATGCAAAAATGAAAAGTGAAAATGTTTTTAAATGGCTTGTCTTCAATGTTTAATGCATTTTATTAGCGCGTCCACGTTCTAGTATGGCCCGCTTATGCATTCATAAAAATGACTTGCTAATTCGCCGGTCTAGTGCATCAAATAAAATAATTTACGAATTACAAATAAACAATTGGAGGAAAAAAAGAAGTGTCCTATTTTCATTCACTGTTGCGTGCCGTTTGTTCATTCACCTCCATTCTGTTTGTTGTAATTCGTCGCGCATTAGTGCGCGAATTTATTATTCATTTATTTATCAAATAAAACCGTATCCTCCCATTCACCACTGCACCTTGACTGCCGACATCGTGCAGTCGCATTGGGTTTGATGTGTACGCTCAGTGTGGCGGGACACTTTTTTTTAACAATATGCTCAAAACCAGTTTGAGGTTCATCCAGTTTGAAATGCAAAACGGTACTACGCAAAAGCAAAAAAAAAACGCTGATAACTCAACCCATTCTGGCGGGGTTCCTCGTGCTTGAAATATTCATTTCACACTCACGTTTATGCAAAGGGCGGAAGGTATGTAAAAAAATGGAATAAGTGACACAGTGAGATGACTGTAGCGCGTATATATATACATCCTTCTAAAACTCAAGGATCACGGATGACGAAATTCCCGCAACGCTTCTACTTTTTTTCTTCCGGCCCTTCCGGATTGTTTTCCCACTTTTCCCACCTGCGAGCAGCAACTTTTGCGGGCGACGGTGACGTTTAATATTTTATTCATCCCGGTGCTTCGGAGAAAGCTCCGGAACCGCGCTTATCACGCTCACGGGGACAAATGTGCGGGACACAGAATGGAGAAAAAAAAATAAAAGAAATGTTTGAAAACGTTGTTTCGTCATTCCTCGCGTTTGTTCTTTTCCACACACACACACACTCTCTCTCACACACACACATATATATATGCACCCCGTGAGAATGGTAAAACCGTTCATTATTCACTTAGTGCATTAGAGACGCGAAGTGCAATTTGCAGTTTATGATGAGGATGACGGATTTTGGGGAGGTTCGTGTCGTGTGGCCGGTTCCCAGGGAAGAGTGACAAAAGACACGGATAATGATTTCACAGTAGATTAGTACGTTTTAAGTAGGTTTTTTCATCAGCGCCAGAGGTTGCTATGTTAACTACACATCTACACATTTGCTACTTAACACAAAAAGTTGTCAATGTAAGTTTCAACGAATTTTTTAAAAGAAGATTGGCTTCCTATAGAGATGAACTGCATGCATCATTAAACTTTTGCATACCTTTAGGAGCTGGAAGCAATACAAGTAAGTGGAGAGCCCGAAGGTATGCAATAATGTTATATTTTATGTTTTTACAGCAATTTTAATTAAAAAAAATATTTCAACCAATTTAGGAAAACTCACGATCGAAACAAAAATCATACACCGTATAAAAATGCATTCTAGAATGTCTAATTGAACGTTCGATTTAAGCAGTTTTTAGGGAATAGCTGTTAGATGCACAAAATAACAACGGAAGGAAAGCAAGTGTGAGCGAGTGCATAGCGATTGCACACAGCTCATTCAATATAAATTGTTTCCACTTTCTCGTCTCTTCCCCAGCTCCACAGGCCATCCATTATTTGGCAGCTAGATAGGTGGTGGATAGCTGTATTCATTTATTTTATCGTTTCGGGGAAGCAAGCGTTCGTTGGATTTGTTTTCCCACCGGAGCGCTGGATGCTGGATGCAGTTTCTACTCCTTAGAGCCATGAATCATTGACTGCACCTACCATCAGATAACCGAACGGTGGTGGTGTTAGTGGTTAGGAGTCGATTTTCGATCCCAAACCGGTTATCTAAATGCATTGCCCTGAGCGATGCTGGGAAGGTTTATGGAGCGCTTTATTTCCCTTTTGCAAGCTTATATTCTCCTAATTCTTTGCAATGATTGTGCGATGCAACACATAATTTTGTGTTGAGTCCCTAAAAGAAGGGACCATAAAGCTTCATGGAACGTATTAGTTTTGGGGATTCACGTTGGGAGCTTGTAGATTAGTGAAGTGGATCAACAGGGTTGGCTTGGTCACTGTTTCCATCGCATGCATAGAATGTATAGTGTTCCCCTGGTGCATTATGTTTTTGGCCTGCATCTATAATCCTTTAAACGACATTAAGATATTAGGCGTAGATTAAGCGTGGCTCTGTCATGACTACAATAAACGTCCTCTGGTGGATTATTTAGAATTTTTGGAAATAAAGTAATTGAAATGAAACTTCCTACAGTTACTATTTTCATTTCTGATCAGAATAATATGGCAAGTGATTATGGTTATCGCTTTGAGCACACCCTGCAGGATTCTAATAGTATGTGGAGTTGTCTTGTGTGCATTATAAAAAGAACCTGAAATGTTCCAATCGATTTTCAGTGGCAGATACTATGGTCTTTTTTTACGAGCGAGGCGCAGGAAAAAGTTTTCTTTTTATGGACGAAAGCACACATGACGGAAGCTAGCGAAAGAAACTGGTTCAAGTGGTAGACACATTACGTAGTTTTTAACTGCAAAAAAAACCCTGAACCATATGCCACATGTGTCGTTTGAAAAGAGGCCATCTGCCTTTGTGCATATTCTGTATCGAAAAAAGCAGGTGCAACCTACAAGGTGAGTAAACGATTGCCTCGTTCAAACATCGCAAGCTTTCGCGAGTGCATGGTTCAAATGTTCAAAAACTCTCCTGCATCCTGCGTCGCACGTCTCGAAACGTTTGATTCCGCCTGCTACTCCCACCGCCCCGGAAACCGGATGTGCCGAGATGAAAGGTTTATAGCGGAAACACTCAAGTGGATAAATTTATGGGACTGTGATAGAACCTGTAGGCATGGCGTTGGCACAATTTTGACACTGTCGACGTTGTTGGTTTGATGTTGTTTTTGTTGCATGTTCGGGATGGAAAATAAGTTTTATCGGCACACACAAAAAAGCTATATTTTTTGTGAGTGCACTATATTTTGCTTTATACAAGCAATCTTTTGCATGTCATATTGATATTAACAAGAAAACGATTGAAATATTTGAACACCTTTTAAAATTCAATATTGAATAGGATGATTTATACAAACAACCCCCAAAGCTATGCAATTCTCACTACACTATGTGCTTTATTAGAATATGCTCTGAGTATTTTTAACATAATGGAGTTACATTCGCAAAAGCATAAAATTGCGAAAGGGTGCAACAATATTAGTTGAATCAGTTTAACATATCTATTCATATTTAAAACGATGGTTATTGACCTTTGGCATTACCATCTAACTTTAATTAACGTTAAGGAAAAGACATTTGATGTCATACGATCAACATCCAGCGATAACGTATCCCATCTGATCTTGTCGATCTTGAAACACTTTCACAGGAATCGTATTACTCCACCCTTCCATAACACGAAGTACAATTAAAAGTAAAAATCCACTTAAGCAGCAGCGTTTTGTTCAACACATCGTTTCGACGTCTTTCGTTGACAAATTAATAGCGAACCGAAAGGACCACTAAGCGAAAGGATAAACAAAGCGAGCAGCCCTGAAGTGAAAGTCAATTGAATTGCAATCGAGCGTAGCGAAGTGATTTCGGGAACGTTTCGGATCGTCGTTAAGATTGCTGCTTCTTTCGGGTTGGGTTTTTGTTTTACGAGCATTCCCCCGTCTCATGCCAGTGCTTTCTACCAATTTTCTTTTTCGATTAGAAACGATATGTCTTCACTGTAGCGCTCGAGCGCAATTGAAATGTTTTCTAAACTTTAATCCTTTTGTGGTTGGGGGGGGGGGAGGAGAGCACTCTTTTCCCTTGTCCTTATCCCGCTCTTTTTCATCGAGATTTTAAGTTTTGTCGCAACAGTGTGACCGATGTTTTCGGTCTGTTGTGCTTGTTGTTTTGGTTGGGAGAGAGAAACGGGGATGAGGAGAAAAGTTTTTTTTTCTCTTCTCTTCTTCTCTCTCGTCCAAAAGTTTCCGTATTCTTTGTATGTTCAAAATCGTTTCAAGGCTTTTGAGGGAGAGAAGAAAAAAAAGAAAAAAACAACAGAGACATGCAGCCCCATTTGCCATTTTCTAATTCTCGTTTTATGTTCCACTCTAGACGTAGCGATTTAACTTTTAAGCGGAGGGGCTAGGGATGGTGTGGGTGATTCGGATCGTTTCGTTCTTTTATTTTTCCTGCACAGTTGATTCGTTTGAAAGCAGCAGTTTGGCCGTAGAAGGTTTGGCAGAACAATATTGCGGAAAACAAAACTTTCTCCTGAAAGTATCCGTGCTCGGCTTCAACGACGCACAAACACATCGGCACCGGCACCGTACGGCAATCGAGTGAGATTTTAAAAACACACCTCTACAAACGGGAAAAACATGTAAACTTTGAATTTGTCACCCCTGCCATCGTTTTAACATCTCAACCCTGTTTTGAGGGCTCGGCAGCGTGGTGTGCTTGTGGGGCACCGGGCGTCTCCATCAAGAGTGAGTTCCGTACTTCCGTACGCTTGCCGCTTGTGCTGCTCTGCTGTGCGTGTCAAATCGGTCGGACTGCTTCAAAATATCATTTTTCTTGTCCCCATTCCGCTCTTACTCTTTGTGCACCGTGTTGAGCAAAATTCAGCTGAAAACTCGCGTGGCCGGGGAAAACACCGGGAACAGATTTCGGAACAGATTTGCCTGGTTAGCGACGGGCGCTTAAAACTTTCAATGTTTTCGGAGCCCTTTGTGGGTGTTTTATGGGTTCGCGCCACGAACGGGGCGATCAGGGGGTTTGGGTGGTGTGAAAAGCATTCCCATAGGGTACGTATCCAGCGCGGGTTGTTTGAGGGTGTTAGATGATGTTTTCTCTTCACTTCTAGTTCGTCTTTTTTGTTGTCGGTTGCTTTCGCTTGCGCACGATCGTCTTACTTTGTTTTATTTTTTCGCAAATAGGTGGCTTGGAAGGCAAATCGTAATGTGGACCGGGGTGTGCAAAGCTAGCGAGTTTCAGGAAGTAAGTTTTTGTACAGCTGATTTTTCCCCCGTTACATGGCTCGCGTTGAATGCCTTCGCACGAAGGGGAGATAAAAAGAGTGTTGAAGAAAAATGGAATTGTGCGGTGGTGTAGCGTTGCATAACATTGCAAGCTCTAACTCGTAGACACACACACTCAAACACACTCACAAACACACATGAACACAGCCACAGTTTGTGGAACTAAGAACGAATATTGAACCACCATGTGACTGCGCCGTGACATGAGATGGGCGTCTCTGTGATGGGGTCGAGGTCAAATGGCAAATACCAACGAGTGACGTGGGGTAAATTGAAAATTCTGCATTTGAAAATGTCCCAAACGTGTTCGAATTTAGTACGCGGGAACGAATTCGGAAGGGAATAGAATTGGCTTTAAAAATTGAGAAAACAATTTGAGCTCGAGATTTAAATTGGCTGCTTGAAGTATTTCAGTAGGATGTAAAAAAATGTGTCAATGTGCCTTTTTTTGTCATGATATTACTTTTATGATTATTGTTATTATGATTATTATTATTACTTTTATGATTATTGTTATTATGATTATTATTATTACTTTTATGATTATTGTTATTATGATTATTATTATTATTATTATTATTATTATTATTATTATTATTATTATTATTATTATTATTATTATTATTATTA